>JAVTVY010016955.1:0-63801 GCA_036873755.1 Hanleya hanleyi | reverse complement strand
AAATTTATATCATGATGCAAAATAAATTTCAAACGATGAACGTGAATTATTCTCCATGTTTTCTTTCCAAAAGGTTGGATATTAATCACTCCATAATGGGGTGGCTGCTTCTTCTGCACCCCAGTCCACAGTAAACATGCTCCATTCGAGCCTAATTGGCTATTATAATTAATTTTTTCGAAATATTTTGCTCTCCACGTGGTATACAACTCCGCCATCTTTATCACTAAACTATGAAATTGACATCAGTGAGAGATTGTCATCCAGCCTCCTAGTATGACTTACCTGAACCGGTGACATATGTATTCTGTGTTTACGCTTTTAGGGCTCGGACCACTATTAAATTTACATTGACGGCCATGTTAATGAAAGTGCACCTGGCTGATTTATTAATCATTTTTGGACTTTCATCTCTTGGCAGTTTGTAGTTCCATTCAAGTCCTGCATCGCCATCTACTTCTTGGCGGGGGTCGCCCATCAAAATTTCGAGCTAGAGCGTCCTGTTGGCAAGCACTGTACTGCCGGCGAATAACTTACCTCCAAAAAGCAGAGTCTACGCACCTGCATATAGTGCCTCAGACTGGCATGAATTATGCAGTGAATTCAAAATAAAAGTCACAACTCCAAAGGGCACTTGTCATGCTTAATGTTGGCCATGCAAGCCCTTGTCTCATTATCAAAAGGAAGCTGGGGAAAAAATCAGCACAAAAACTTGTCCTCTATGGCAGAGGTTATTTAGAGGGGTTAACGGCTAGGGACTTTTTTTTAGTGGTCCGAGCCCAGAATGTGTAGAGCGCGCGAGTGATACTGGTTAATCAAAACTGCAACTGGGTTCTGAAGCGAAACTATGACAGCGGTGAAAGCCACTCGCATGTCACAGATGTGGCGAATCAAACAATAAGATCACGTACCTAAACATATATCAGTTCACTGCCATAGTGATTTAGTAAAGGCCTATTCCAATTTTCAACAATTACTGTTGTCATTTACAATCGTACTTCAGAGTTATCACATCAATTAGATATAAGTACATCTACTTATAAACCAACATAAGATATCCTAGCCTGCAGCCAATATCATAGCCTGTCCCTTTGATGTTCAATCCACGATTCCGCCGGCCAAGTCGCTGGTTGCTATTTGCCGCCTAAAAACATCAACAGAAGTTGAAATAAAACATGCGCAATAACGATGTATTAATTATGCACAGCACAAATATTAGGCAATTTGAAATCATACTGAATATGAGCATATTTCATTGATCAGAATATGACCATTGATAGCTTAGTTATAGGATTTGTAATTATATTGTCGTTTTTGTATATTTTATCGTTTTTCGATAATTTCCGCATTTCCAAACATGACGAAAATTTGTACTGTGGGTTGATCTGTCTCCAGCAACGGTTATGTTAACCACGTACACTCCTAAAAGGAGTTTGGTGTTAGATACTGATTTAGTACTAAGAGACGATGAGATTCCAGAAATATGGGATGAACCAGAATACACACCTAAAAGGTGTTTGGCGGTTTTACATACAGCTTTATTACCAAGTAGACAGCGAGATTCCAGAAATATATACAACATAAGATAATATGCCGATACAATGTTCCAGTTTTACGATCCTAATATCGTGAATCAGGCAAAGCTCCGGGAGGCTGTAGGTGTGTTTACGGTCAACACTATTACACGGAGTCAGACCGAGCACCGTAATTCTGTAGGTGTGTTTACGGTCAATTACTTACCACAGAGTCAGACCGAGCACCGTAATTCTGTAGGTGTGTTTACGGTCAATTACTTACCACGGAGTCAGACCGAGCACCGTAATTCTGTAGGTGTGTTTACGGTCAATTACTTACCACTGGAGAGTATTCCAAAACCAGCATAGCAGACAGTTGTAGCGTCGGACAAAGGAAAGAAACAAATCTCATCGCCTATAAAGCGTATGTTGATTTCCCACACCTAAACGGTGCGTTGATCAGTTCCTTCACCTATAAAGTGAATACTGAACGAAAAGACCTATCCGGCGATAAATGGTTCTGTTCACCTATAAAGTGAATACTGAACGAAATCACCTAGACGGTGCATGCCCACCTACCATAAATTGGTGCAGGCTCTGATATTATGCAGATGCATTAAACTTTAATATATGGAATGAGACACCTATATCGTGCGTGCCCACCTACCATAAATTGGTGCAGGCTCTATTAATATGCAGATGCTGTCAACTTTATTATACGGTACCAAATGAGACAACTTCACGAAACATGCATGCCCACCTACCATGACTTAAAAATTGGTGCAGGCTTTAATTCTGTCACCGGAACGGTACATTCCAGTTCAAATTCTGATAGTCAAGGAAAAGGTTCCTGCAAATATGTATGTGCAAAGAATTATTCTACCATTATACTAAACCACACCCCCTGATGAGAACCCGCGGATATCACAATGATATAAAGAGGTTCGAAACACTGAATGCAGAATTACTGAAATCACATATTATGAAATCACATTTTTCGCCACACGTTCTAGTGTTCGTCTGTCTGCTTGGTGTCGGGTTGATCTGTCTCCAGCAACGGTTATGTTAACCACGTACACTTCTAAAAGGAGTTTGGTGTTAGATACTGATTTAGTACTAAGAGACGATGAGATTCCAGAAATATGGGATAGATAATTTATTGCTATTGTTATGCCCATAGGGCTAAAAAGCAGATACATGAACATGCATTTAAAATACACATGTAGACAATACACATGTAGACAATCCAAATTACTTTATGGGATGAACCAGAATACACACCTAAAAGGTGTTTGGCGGTTTTACATACAGCTTTATTACCAAGTAGACAGCGAGATTCCAGGAATATATACAACATAAGATAATATGCCGATACAACGTTCCAGTTTTACGATCCTAATATCGTGAATCAGGCAAAGCTCCGGGAGGCTGTAGGTGTGTTTACGGTCAAATTACTTACCACGGTGGGGGAAATGTCCACTGGAGGAAATGTCCACTAGGGGAAATGCCCACTGGGGGAAATGTCCATGGCTGGGAATGTCCGCTGGGGGAAATGTCCACTGGGGGAAGTGCCCTGGATTCCGAGCAGTCTATGTATTTCCCCGTCGGATTAAAGATAGTGCGAGAAAAATCAAACAATTCTTTGTCGTTTCTTATCAGTCTTAGCATCAGGTAGCAGGCTAGCAATATTATAATTAATTCTATTTCCTTCAGTTGAATCAGTACCTTGCAAAAACGTGGATAACACGCTTCTTGCCTTCACCGTCATTCTAACTTAATATAACTACAGCACGCAGCATGATTAGACTAAAATATGTGAATGAAAATATATACTTTTATTTTTCAGCGTTCAATGACATGATTTATAATGTTAAGTAAGGTCGAGTTTTCATTTGCTGGTAGAACTGAGTGCGCTCCCACCCCCACTTCCCGCCCAAGGTTTCTTTCTTTTCGTTTCTATGCATTTGCCCATGCGCTTTCATCGATTAATTTATCTCTTTACCCAATATTTCAGTTCCGTATTTTGGTTTTGGAATTCATAGTACGTTATGACAAAGCATAGTCATTACAAACAATACATACATATTCGAAGGGCCGTGGGATCGATTCTCGTTGACAAACAAAATTTACTTCCGAATATCGATGAAATTCAATCAGTCTCATCCAAATTACAGGAAACAGATTGGCGAGTGAGGATTTATTTTTTCAGCGTAACTGCCTAACTTCGACAGATCCTTTATCTTTTGCTCACTGTAACTGCGTAACTCCAGATAGATATCTCTGTCTTGAGAGCGAAAGTGCGTAACTTCGGTAACCTACCTAGCATATTTTTCCCCTTACTTGCCACTCCGGTATGACATATTTTTCTCAAGAAAAACATATAGAAATAAACATTGTGTCCCGAGACATTATTTTTAGTTCACTTTGACAAGCCATATGCGTTATTAACGTGCTCTTTGTTCAACCTAACGCTCTAGGATAATTGTGACTATTACACTAACGTGTTCTTTGTCCAACGTAACGCGCTCGCAGAACGAATATGGACAAACCCGACATTATGAGATACATCTTGATGTTTCGGATACTACCAGTATATTCGAGTTCGGGGCAATTATTTTTAGTGTCGATGCAATCAAATATATTAGCTTGTCATCGCCATTGAAAAGAAGATGTCTAATTATATCATTCCCTATCTTCCAGTTTACGTAGATGTATGCCTCATTGGTTTGTCATATTCGTCCCGCGAGTGCGTTAGGGCGAACAAAGCGCACGTTAGTGTAACCAGCATGTCAATTTCTCCGAGGGCGTTAGGTTGAACAAAGAGCACGTTACCGACCCCCGCTGTCGCGTCTGACAGCTGCTCGACCAGCCCATTGTTCGAGCGCGTTACATAGAACAAAGAGAACGTTAGCAGACCGTTAGACGTACGTTAGGAATTTTCGAGCGCGTTTCGGAGCGTGTTAGGCCTCCCGCTGAGCGCATTAATTGTAAGCGCGTTAGTCCGTTAGATCAGCCCGTTAGTCCAACCTTTAATTTGGTCGGTACTGTATATGCTATGAATCTTCTCGGACGTCTGGATTCTACCGCTTAAGGGACAATGAAAGCAAATCTGTTCTGTATCTAGTTCTAATCCTGTTCTATTCCCTCCCAACTTGTGATTTTCTCCGAGGAATATGCAGGTCAGAAGCATTCGCTGTGACTGTGTTGTTATATCTTTTATATTTCCTTCGTTCCTTAGTGACACTGTTACTTTCGTTTTTTTCTATATTGAAAAATGTGTTGATCATTAGCACTCATTATTATGACCCATTAAATCCTCAGTCCTTTCACCTGATCCCCTAATCTTACGCTTTCACTGTACTGATAATACATTTATGTAGTAAATGTATCCTATCCTTAGCAGATCCATAGATAGACCTGGCGAGGAGAAATTATTCTTCATTACAAATGTCAATATTTGTAATTCATTTACCTCTTCAACAAAATCTGAAATAGAGTACAGAAATGTCCTGACAAATGAGCCGGACAAAAATTTGGAGGTAGAAATCGACTGTAAAATATTTTGACTACCAATTTCCCTTCATGGAACTGTTCCTGTGATAATATACCTAGCCTGTATAGAATATAATGATCGTAATATAATCTACATTAAATAATAAAACTGTTGAACGCTTCTCTCTTGTAGTAAATTATTCTGTATTTTTTATGGGTTTTTTTATTTCATACACTTTGTGTACTGTCATACGTAATAAGTCTTTCCATTATTGACGCGGAAATTCTTTTATTGGAGCGATATGCAAGAGGTTGGAAAACTTGACGCCGTCTGGCGACTAAAAAGCAACCATATGACTCTACAGGAAAGCATTCGTCGACACCTAACATTCAGACCCGAGAATTCGGTGAATTCTCGGATGTAGCCTTAGTATCTCAGCCGCGCTTTTATTGCAGCTGTTCATGTGGAGACAATGAAGTATCCACACGGCCCCTAGCACCGGCTTAAGCATATGCACAAGTCCAGGTAATCCCTAAATCATCGCAGAGGGTTTACCTGGACCTTTTTGGTGATTCGGATGAGTTCAAGTCGTTGCGTCTGTTACACAATCTCGTACATTTCATCCCCAGCGGTTGTTTTGGATTAGCATGTCGGTATCTGAAGCCTGTGGTTTTCGCTTTGACACCCGATGTCGATTTCAGCCTAACTTCAAAGGTATGGTATGGCCGGCGATGAAATTCAATCCAGCCAAAACTTCACCCTCGCTGCGGATTGGCCTGATGAGCTGCTTCAGCGCGCTCACTGATTGGTTCCAGCTATTTATATCCAGAACTGCTATCGGTAACTAACCAAGCCAGTGTATCGATCGTAACCTATCGAATGATACACTGGCTCGCGAGGATGCGGCTTAAGCGGAATGACAGATCAGCTCAAACAACTCATCTGATGTTAATGGATGAGCATCGTGGACGTCTGATGGAGTAAACGCCTCAACATGGGGTAAAACTGGCAAATGCAATAATACCCAGGAAAACTAACCTGTAATGCCCGACGTCATATGGCTTACATTTCCCACCAAAACAATAAACCTACATATATTTGTCGAGAGACATGTACAGAGGTCGTTCGTTTTATGAACGACGGCTGAATATTGAATGTCGGATCTGACGCTTGCTACTTTCATTTGACGATCCGTCATCCAGCTGCGGTTTATCGCATTATGAGCAGATCCGAAATTCGGTGAGCAAGCAATAAATGGTTTTCGCGTCAATAATCGTAAGCTCTCCCTCGTCTAACACTATTTTTACCTCCAACCCATGAAAGTATCAAATAAAAATTGAAATGCATACCTTGCAGAAAATAAACCATCAACAGTTTCAAAGATCCTGTACGACTTGTACGTATCAATGGAAAATTGACCGGGGTATCATCTTTCGAGGATATAACCTATATACGTATGTGCGGATGTAGACATACAAGCGCCTGGTCCGTCATTCATTATTCAGCCCTCGTACATTGAAGGATCTCTGCGGCCATAATCCAAATACCTATTTCGCACAAGAAAACTTATTGATGCAGATGCATCAATGCCGGCGGAAACGTTTGTAGCTTATAATCTGCGTATTACAAGCCGATTACGTGTGCAACTGGTGAATACAGGTCACGATGCTCCATTAAGGTTAAAAAAACGTCGATTTGTTTGTTTTCATTAAAGGTTTGACTAATGTAGTTCGCGCAAGGACCCATCTGGAAAGTGTGGGGTTAGCCGGAAGTTAAGTGCTTGCTGGCAAAATGTGCACATCAACCGCATGTCCAACTAGGACTTTGAAAGTAATGTTCTCTGGTTTACGTATTAAGTCACTTAATATAGCCTGATGTAAGAGTTCGCGCTGTGGCATTATATGGGACCCATCATCAAGCCACTATTTCTTTATTGATGTGTGTCATTGTAAATTAAGCCTAGATCGACTTTCTCTACACATCAATCCGATCCGCGTGTTTTACTTTTTTGAGTTTTTAGTAACTCGCAGTTCAATCTCAAACATTTTGCTGCAGACGTACAGGTGAATAACTTGATCATGTATGGTCATCGATTTGGTCTCTCAGCCATAATAAAATAGTACTAAAGGGCATTTATTCGATGAATTCATTATAACAGAACTAATATTAATGTGTTAGCCACGAAAGAGTGATACAATCCTGTCGTTTTACGATATGAAACTAGTTGGATCACTCCACGGCACGTCTATGAAGTATGGCTCGAGAAAACACCTGTTACTCGTCCAATATCAAGATGGCCGCTCTCATGTTTACTGAATTCAGATATCCGGCGGCGCTGCGCCGCCGGAAATAACAGCATTATCACCAACTCAAAATAACAACACTCGTAGTATAGATAAATATAGGCTACTTTTCTGCAAGAGAGAAACGGTCAACAGTTTTCAATGATGCTGACAAGACTTGATGTTCCCTTTATGCATATGTATCAATATATAAACTAAATCACCTGAAGATTTTGGAGTTTTACGTGAATAAATCTAAGGTTATTAAGCAAAAAGCTAACTTTTTACCTCCATCTTTAGAGAGGTAGTTCTCTCTAACCTGGTTATGTCTTTGAGATATTTAAAATTTACACAATTTTTTCAAATTTTCTTACAGTGACTCGTTTTACAAAGAAATAGTCGTGAGTAACCAGTAGACACGATCAGTCAGAAATGTAATTCAAACGAGTGACTTTTCTTTTCGAAAGGAATCTTTCCTAGAATCCCTGTGGCGCATATTTCAAGACACCACTGAAGTTGTTAAAAGGGGACCTGGACGTAATGATTAGGCTAAGACTGGTGAATTATTGTGTGGAAAAGTATCAACGTCACATTGTAGCCAATTAGTCTTCCTTGATATGCTGTTTTTCTGCCTTCGACGTCACTTGTCAGCTAATTGCTTGTTGCAAGGTATTTTAACCCATCAATCATGGTCTCGTTCGGCCAAAAAAACAGTTGGCAATTGCCAATTGGTTATGTGATCGTTGGGGTTTGAATTAGGGTAATTAGAAGTCTGACTCGAAAACTTGGTTTTTCGCTAAAATGACTCGAACATGCTAAGAACGTTACAGACACTGCTGAAAATGGGACACAAGTACAGCCGACATGTATAGGTGTCAATATAACCCAACAGTGTTGTCGCCATCGCCTTGTACGGGTGTGATGGATGAGAATGTCCTTGTGATTAGTGTCCCTTTATATATCCTTTTCTACTGCAACTAAGGACGGACACTTGTCCCCAATGTGGAGAAAAGTGTCCTAGCTTGGTTAGAAGATAAGTGTGGGACACTCTTAGCCATCGGGGAGTCTTAGTCTCCACACCGGTTTGATGGATAAGAATGTCCTGGTGATGAGTGTTCCTTTTCATATCCGTTTCTATTGCAACTAAGGACGGACACTTGTACTTGTCCTCAATATGGAGAAAAGTGTTCTAGCTGTGGTAGAAGACTGGAGTGGGACACCGAGCATTCTTAGCCTACTCACCGGTCCATTAAAGATATGATGATGAAGGTTCAAACTCGACGTCTTGTGCGATGGTGGTCCAAAGTCGACTATATTCACGAAAGAAACTTGCAAAAGGAGTTGATTGATTTAATGTATGAAGCGCAATGCAGTCGTATGGATAATTTTTACAACAAATCTATATAACAAAATGCTATAAAGGCGTGTTTCAGAAATACGTACAGGAGGAACACCATTGCGCTCTGGTGACATTTGGGGACAACTAAGCAAGGTGGAAAATTTGAGTATCTGCAAATCAGATTTGGAAATTTTGTAGATTTTGTAAATCCATTATGGTAAATCCATAACCCATCTTCCAAGCTCCTCAGATTTCAAGACTAGCTCTCACGTGACCTATGGTAGGGTCAGACTGCCTACCCAGTGGTGAAACAACTTTTCGGTTGTTCATAATTTCGAAACTAGTACGATGAATGAAGTTTATAAACCAAGACACATGTGCAGCGGTCCAAAACCAAGTACACTTTTGCAACAGAATTGAACCATAGTACATGTAGTACATGTACAGGATTATACCTTTTGCTCTCTCGGACTGGAATTCTGTCCCTACCAAAACCTCTGTGAATGGGCTAACTTAATCAGGTTAGGGGAATTCCGCTCTCTAAAATGGAGGTAAAAAGGGTCGTTTTCGCTCAATAAATCAGTTCACATAATGAATTCAGCAAAATCCTCTTCAGGCGCATACAGACATATCTATCCGCATTAAATGGTAGTAAAAAACTAAATTGTCATCTATCTAATTTGCATAATAATAGTATATAGGCCAAACATCCTTCGCGCTGTTTAAACAACGTTGTCTGGCTCTTCACATGGTAAATTAATTTTATGACATGAAACAGTAGATAAATCAATGCGCCTGACATTTTGATGCATTGGTTGAGAAGGAATCAAAAGTTATTGAGTAATAACGACCATTTTTACCTCCATTTTAGAGAGCGGGATCGCCCTAACCTGTTAATCTCTCCACGCGAAGAGCTCCGCTTTCTTTGACACTGCATTGTAACTCAATTCGTTCATGGAAAGATCCGACAATATACAATGCGCTAACCATCGTAGCGGAGACCGTATTTCCTTCATTGGTATATCGTTATGTTTTCAACGGAGACAACATCTGTTATGTGCTACACGAATTGATCTGAAGTGTGATTTTTTATACAGTCTTAATTGATTCGTAGGTTTCATGGTTGATCCTTCAAAATGTCGATGCGGCAATATGCAAATTTTACAGCGATGTAAATAATCGTACATAGGACAGGTCTGTCAGGCCGTTGGACTTAGATTCGGAGTTAGAATGTAATAATCATATATAGTGTGCTCGGCTGTTCGATCGTCGTCTGCACTTTTTCATTTCCTGGAGCAAACGGACATTACCATATATGACACAGTGTCCCTGGCAGATTTCCATATCCGTTGAAAAATAATGGTTTGTATATCCATTGACAGGAACTATTGTGTAAATTGCGCTGGTTTTGGATGGCATACCTGCAGTTTGGGTGAAGGACTTGAGTGATGAAGGAGATATTCGATTCGAGCAAGTCTAGACGTAGAAGTGAAATCGACAGACTTCAACCATCCCTTGGCGTTAAGGGGAAGGAACGGTAATCGCGTAGATTCGCTCAGACGACTCTGCTCCGCTGAACACACAAATTCTCCGCCGTGATTGGGGAATTAATGCAGAGTATTTTCTAAATTCAGCCAATATCGAGAAACATCAGTCCAAATATCGGTAGGGCTTGATAGCATGCGAATTTTGGCGTCAATAACCGTAAGTTCTCCCTCGTATAACATTATTTTCACCTCTATCCCATGCAAGTATCAAATAAAAATTGAAATATATATGCCTTACAGAAATAAATTGTCAACACTTTAAAGGATCCTTGCGGGACCACGACGTTTTCGTATCAATGGAAAACCCAGGAAGGGTAATATCTTTGAGAACTACATTGTATTTTATTTAGCCTGAGTTTTCGTGGATAGGAAACATTTTCCTCATATTTGAAGCTTGTCTTCCTGGAGTCCTAAAGTCTTGTCTTTGGCACTATTCAATTGTTATTGGAAAGTACTTTATGGACCCTCTTTCCATGGAATCATTCCTAATCTTCGTAATCCTAAAAAATGCAGGAGTCTATCGCATTATAAGCAGATCCGAAATTCGGTGAGCAAGCAATAAATAATTCAAACGGTAATAATCGTAAGCTCTCCCTTGCCTAACACTAGTTTTGCCCCCAACCCATGCAAGTATCAAATAAAAACTCAAATATATACCTTGCAGAAAATAATCCATCAACAGTTTCAAAGATCCTTGCGAGACCATGATTTTGACGTATCAATGAAAAAATCACCAGGGTAGCATCTTTAAGAGCTACATTGTATTTAGCATAAGCTTTCGCGGATATAACCTATATACATGTGCGGATGTGGACTTACAAGCGTCTGTCCCATCATTCATTATTCATCCGTCGTCCATTAAAGAATCACCGCGTGCATAATCAAAGACTTATTTCATATAACAGCATTAGTACCAAATTAAGATAACCACAATCATAGAAAAGATAAACACATGCTATATTTTCCTGCAAGAGAGAAGCGGTCAACAGTTTTCAATGATGCCGGCAAGACATGTTATTATATGTCTGCATTCGCCGTTACGTGGCTGTCGATAATTTTCTATATTGACTCCAAATGGTCACTCCAAAGCGGGTCCATAAATATGATATTGACTCGGCGTCACGTGTGCGTCTTCTTAGCCAATGGAAATAGCCGTTGGATTGACCGTCGGTTTACACTGTGGCTGAAGCAGGCTAGAGAGCGTGGAGAGCAAAACAAAATACCTTCTATGCATGTATATTATATTTTAATTGCTTTCACCCGAGCCTTTCGGTCGAGGTGAATATTGTTTCCTTAGGTCCACAAAAACACATATTGACCTCATCAAAAGACTATAATTGTTTGTAATGTTCCCTTTATGCATTTGTATCAATATAAAAACTAAGTCACCTGGAGCATTTTGGAGTGTTACGTGAATAAATCTAAGGTTATTAAGCAAAAAACAACCTTTTTATTCCCATTTTGGAAAGGTGGTTCTCTCTAACCTGGTTATATCTTTGAGATATTTTAAACGTGATGGTACGATAAGGCGGGATTTTGGCCTATACGTGGTGCGGTTGAAATCGAATAAATAAAATGTCCTAAAATACTTATGTTTTAATGTGACGGCAAGAGAAAATATAAGTACACAATATGTGAAAGTTTTAGTGTGATTGCGTTATGATTATAGTTATCACATGAAACTAAAATCCACAGCTTGTGCTATTTCGTGAAAAATGGGTCTAAATCGAATCCTTCAGACACGCATTTAGACGCGAAGGACCCCTTGGACCAAAACGTCATTTAATCTGGTGTTGTGTGGTAACATTATATCCCCACTGGTGGAAAATCTTTTTGGTCCAAGGAGTCCTTCATACTAAAAAATGAAAAGTTATGATTAATAACGTTTGAAGTTTTCGTAAGTAGATTAAAGTGACAATAGCGTCGTATGTCGTGGTGTAGTGGATACGCACGTTGGATCACAACCGCCTCGAAATTTTCTTTTACCGAGTTCGAATCACAGGAGGGCAACATGTGTGGCCTCGACAAGTTATGTCAAGTTATGTCAATCTTTCTCATTTTTGTGAAAAAAACTTGTATTCAGTATATTTGAAATAAGATTTTAGGCTAATATTATGAACCAATTAAAAGTAAAATAAATTGTATTGTTTATCGATGACACGATACCGTGTGGACATGACGGGCTAGTCAAACTTTGAAATCGAACATTTGCCGCCGACGACAAGTTGTACATTGCATTGTGATCGACAGATGGAGAGAAGAAATGTACATTCCTATGAGTCGGCTGGCTGTGGGCAAAAACCCCGCCTTACAATACCATCTTCTCTACACCACTGTTTTTAAATTTTCTTAGAGTGACTCGTTTTACAAAGAAATACTCCTGAGTATCCATTATACATTATACATAATTTACACAAGTGATTTTACTTTCTGAAATGAATCTTCCCTAGAATCCCTGTGGCGCATAATTCAAAGAAGTTGAATAAAAGGGGACCTGGACGTAATGATTAGGCTAGGACTGGTGAATTATTGAGACGAAAAGTATCAACATCACATTGTAGCCAATTAATCTTCCTTGATATGCTGTTTCTTGCCTTCAACGTCACTTGTCAGCTAATTGCTTGTTGCAAGGTATTGTAACCCATCAATCATGGTCTCATTCTAACAAAAAAGGCAGTTGCTAATTGGTTATGTGAGCTTTGGGACTTGAATTAGGGTAATTACAAGTCTGTCCGACTCGAAATCTTGGTGTTTTGCTCAAAATGGCTCGAACATGCTAAGAACGTTACAGACACTGCTGAAAATAGGACACAAGTACAGCCGACATGAACAGATGTCCAATATAACCCAACAGTGTTGTCGTCAACGCCTTGTGCGGGTGTGATGGATTAGTGTCCATTTTCATATCCTTTTCTATTGCAACTAAGGACGGACACTTGTCCCCAATGTGGAGAAAAATGTCCTAGCTGGGTTAGAAGATACGTGTGGTACACTCTTAGCCATCGGGCATTCTTAGACTCCACACCGGTTCATTAAAGACATCACGATGTTGTTGCTGACCTCATATGGCTTAAGTGTGATATCAAGGTTTAAACTTGACGTCTTGTGCGATGGTGGTCCAACGTCAACTATATACACGGAAGAGAGTTGCAAAAGGAGTTGGTAGATTTAATGTGTGAAGCGCAATGCAGTCGTATGGATAATCTATACAATAAATCTATATAGCAAAATGCTATAAAGGGGTGTTTCAGAAATACGCACAGGAGGAATATTGTTGCGCTCTGGTGACATTTGGGGACAACTAAGCAAGGTGGAAAATTTGAGTATCTGCAAATCAGATTAGCATATTTTGTGGATTTTTGTAAATCCATTATGGTAAAACCATAACCCATCTTCCAAGCCCCTCAGATTTCAAGACTAGCTCTCGCGTGACCTATGGTAGGGTCAGACTGCCTACCCAGTGGTGAAACAACTTTTCGGTTGTTCATAATTTCGAAACTAGTACGATGAATGAAGTTTATAAACCAAGACACATGTGCAGCGGTCCAAAACCAAGTACACTTTTGCAACAGAATTGAACCATAGTACATGTAGTACATGTTCAGGATTATACCTTTTGCTCTCTCGGACTGGAATTCTGTCCCTACCAAAACCTATCAGGTTAGGGGAATTCCGCCCTCTAAAATGGAGGTAAAAAGGGTCGTTTTCGCTCAATAAATCAGTTCACATAATGAATTCAGCAAAATCCTCTTCAGGCGCATACAGACATATCTATCCGCATTAAATGGTAGTAGAAACCTAAATTGTCATCTATCTAATTTGCATAATAATAGTATATAGGCCAAACATCCTTCGCGCTGTTTAAACAACGTTGTCTGGCTCTTCACATGGCAAATTAATTTTATGACATGAAACAACAGATAAATCAATGCGCCTGAAATTTTGATGCATTGGTTGAGAAGGAATCAAAAGTTATTGAGCAATAACGACCATTTTTACCTCCATTTTAGAGAGCGGGATCGCCCTAACCTGTTAATCTCTCCACGCGAAGAGCTCCGCTTTCTTTGACACTGCATTGTAACTCAATTCGTTCATGGAAAGATCCGACAATATACAATGCGCTAACCATCGTAGCGGAGACCGTATTTCCTTCATTGGTATATCGTTATGTTTTCAACGGAGACAACATCTGTTATGTGCTACACGAATTGATCTGAAGTGTGATTTTTTATACAGTCTTCTTTGATTCGTAGGTTTCATGGTTCATCCTTCAAAATGTCGATGCGGCAATATGCAAATTTTACAGCGAGGTAAATAATCGTACATAGGACAGGTCTGTCAGGCCGTTGGACTTAGATTCGGAGTTAGAAAGTAATAATCATTGTGTGCACGGCTGTTGGAATCGTTGTCTGCGCTTTTTCATTTCCTGGAGCAAACGGACATTACCATATATGACACAGTGTCCCTGGCAGATTTCCATATCCGTTGAAAAATAATGGTTTGTATATCCATTGACAGGAACCATTGTGTAAATTGCGCTGGTTTTGGATGGCATACCTGCAGTTTGGGTGAAGGACTTGAGTGATGAAGGAGATATTCGATTCGAGCAAGTCTAGACGTAGAACTGAAATCGACAGACTTCAACCATCCCTTAGCGTTAAGGGGAAGGAACGGTAATCGCGTAGATTCGCTCAGACGACTCTGCTCCGCTGAACACACAAATTCTCCGCCGTGATTGGGGAATTAATGCAGAGGGCCGCTAAGACAAGTATTTTCTAAATTCAGCCAATATCGAGAAACATCAGTCCAAATATCGGTAGGGCTTGATAGCATGCGAATTTTGGCGTCAATAACCGTAAGTTCTCCCTCGTATAACATTATTTTCACCTCTATCCCATGCAAGTATCAAATAAAAATTGAAATATATATGCCTTGCAGAAATAAATTGTCAACAGTTTAAAGGATCCTTGCGGGACCACGACGTTTTCGTATCAATGGAAAACTCAGGAAGGGTGATATCTTTGAGGACTACATTGTATTTTATTCCCACTTTTCGTGGATATGAAACATTTTCGTTATATTTGGAGCTTGTCTTCCTGGAGTTCTAAAGTCTTGTCTTTGGCACTATTCAATTGTTATTGGAAATTACTTTATGGACCCTCTTTCCATGGAATCATTCCTAATCTTCATAATCCTAAAATGTTGGAGTGTCTTTCAGTTACGCCTTTGGGATATACAAAATTTACACCATTGTTTTCAAGTTGTCTTTGTATGACTTGTTTCATAGACATATAGGCGCGAGTAGCCATTGTACCTCATCATTCAAATAAGTAATTTTTACGAGAGATTTTCGTTTCAGGAATGAATGTTCCCTAGAATCCCTGCGGCGCTTGTCTGAATTCCTCTTTGAAGTTGATCAAAAACGCCTTTGACGTAATCATTAGACTGAGACTGGTGTAACTTATCAACTTCACTTTTTTTTTTCTCTATTTTTTGTTCGTCCCCGAACGTCACTTGTCAGCTGAAACGCCAAGGCATGCTTGTTGCAAGTTGTGGCCCTCAATCATTATCTAAGTCGGCCAGAAAGAAAAAAGTTGGTAATTGCCAATTGATTATGTGTTCTTTGGGGTTGGAATTCGGGGTATAAGTATGCTGTCTCACTCAGACTTGGTTTTTCGCCAAAATGGTTCGATAGCATGCAACGAATGTTAAATTATGTCACCGCCGAAAATAAGACACAAGTACAGGAGACATGTACAGACGTCCAATTCAAACCAACAGTGGCCGTTAACAAATTGTGCCGGCCCCTTAAAGACACGAGGATGATGTTGCTGACCTCAGATTTTTTGAGTGTGGAATCAAGGTTTAAACTCGTTTTGTGCGATGGAGGTGCAAAGTCAACTGTATACACGAGTTGCAGAAATAGTTGATTGATTTAATGTGTGGATCGCAATACATTTATATGCGTAATCTTCACAACAAAGTACCACTGAGCCCTGTTTCAGAAATACGTGCAGGAGGAAAATTATTTGTTTGCGTACGGTAGCATTTGGGGACGACTGGGCAAGCCGGAAAATTAAAGCTTCAGATTCGCATGTTCTGGTGGATTTCCTTCAATATAATAATAAACGCAAGATTTCTTTCAGAGACTAAACATATTTCGTAAACATATAGCCGTGAGTAGACATTATTAGACATCAGTAATTAACACGAGTGATTTTCTTTTCTAAATGAATCTTTCCTAGAATCCCTGTGGCGCTTATTTCAATATCTCTTTGAAGTTGATCAAAGATGTACTTGACATAATGATTTCGCTAAGACGGGTGAATTATTGAGTTAAACATTATTAACATCACATTGTAGCCAATTATTCTTCCTTGATATGCTGTTTTACTGCCTCGAACGTCACGTGTCGGCTAAAACCCCACGGTGTGCTTGTTGCAAGGTATGATAACCCATCAATCAGGGCCTCACTCTTACAAAAACCGCAGTCGGCAATTGCCAATTGTTTATGTGTTCCTTGGGGTTAGAATAAGGGTAATTAAAAGTCTGACTCGAAAACTTGGTTCTTCGCCAAAATGGCTCGTTAATATGCACAGATGGTTTATTTTTTTTCTCATTAAGCTAATACGAATAGAGTTGCCTTTATTTGCATCAGATATGTTGAGTTAGTTAAAACATTTTCGCCATATTTGGAGTTTTGTCTTCTCGGAATCCTAAAGTCTTGTCTCTGGCATTATTGCTATTGTTCCCGGAGTCCTAAATTCTTGTCTCTGGCAAATCGTTATGGGAACGTGCTTTATGGACCCTCTTTCCATAGAATCATTTGGTTACCTTCAGAGTGTCTTACACCATTGCTTTCAAGCTTTTTGGGGCGACTCGTTCCATGGACATATAGTCGTGAGTAGTCATTGTACATCAATAATCAAATACGTATGAGGGATATTCGTTTCTTAAGTGTATCTTCTACAGAATCCCTGTTGCGCTTATTTGTCAATACCCCCTTGAAGTTGATCGAAAATGACATTGACCTAATAATTAGGCTAAGACTGGCATAATTATCAATGTAACCATTTATTCATCCATGATATCCTGTTTGTTTGTTTTTCTGCTCCTAACGTCACTTGCCAGCTGAAACGCCAATGTGTGCTTGTTGCAAAGGTATTGTAATCCATCAAACATGGTTTCATTCTGACAAAAATACAGTTGGTAATTGTCATTGGGTTATGTGTTCTTTTGCGGGTTGAATCAGTGGACTTAGTAGCTTCAAAATAGCTCGATAACCTGCTAAGAACGTAACAGACACTGCTGGGACATACACAAGTACAAGCGACATGTAAAAATGTCCAGTTGAACCCAACAGTGTTGTCGTTAACGCTTTGTGCCGACTCCGATTGCTCGCAACAAAATATTGTAACACACACAAGTATCTGATGTTCGACGTGAAACGTAGCATACCAAGGAACATTGCATGACAATTATGTGATAGGAAATATTTTTAAGCTCCGCAAGAATATCAAGAACATATTTTCATTCGCATTTACTTTCCCAAGAATCTTCGTTGATTCACTGTTCCAATTCCAATGCAGGTATAGATTGTCGACGAAAGCTTTACCCATTGCACCAACCATTGTAGCCGAGACTGTAATGCATTCATTGGTTTATCAGGGTCCTTTAAGCGGAAGCAACACCGGTTACGTGCTACACGAAATTCTCGGATGTGAAGATTGTTTTCTTAATACCGTATAGAAATTGATTTGTAGGTTTCATTACACATGGTTGATCGTAAATAGGATAGGTTTATCACGCAGTTCGACTTGGTGTTGGAGTTAGAGAGTAATACTTATGATGTGCACGTGACGGTTATTGAAATCGTCGTTTACACTTCCCATTTCCTGAAGCAAACGGACATTACCATATATGACGCAGTGTCCTGGCAGATTTCCATACCCGTTGAAAAATAATGGTTTATATATCCTTTGACAGAAACTATTGTGCAAATTGCGCTGTGATGTTTTATCACCCGACAAAGGTTTTGGATGGCATACCTGCAGTTTAGGATGAGGACTTGAGTGATGAAGGAGATATTCGAGTCGAGCAAGTCTAGACGTAGAAGTGAAATCGACAGACTTTAACCATCCTTTAGCGTTAAGGGGAAGGGGCAAGGTAATCGTGTGGAATCCCTCAGACGGCTCTGCTCCGCTAAACACATATATTCTCCGCCGTGATTGAGGAATTAATGCAGAGGAACGCTGAGACAGTATACGCTGTCCAAATATCTATTTCATGCGCTTGATCGTATACGAATTTTGGCGCCGATAACCGTAAGTTCTCACTCATATAACATAATTTTTACCAGAAAATAAACCGCCAACAGTTTCAAGGATCCTTGCGGGATCACGACGTTTTCGTATCAATTTAATATTCTGGAAGGGCAATATCTTTGGGAACTACATTGTATTTTCGTGAATATGAATAATCATTTTCGCCATATTTGGAACCTTGTCTTTGGCAGTATTCAAATAGTTATTGTAAAGTGCTTTATGGACCCTCTCTCCATGGAATCATTTGTGCACCTTCGGAATCCTAACTTGTTGAATTGTCTTTCAGCTATGCCTTTGAGATATATATAATTTACACCATTGGTTTCAAGTTTTCTTTGTGTGACTCGTTTCATAGACATACAGCCGTGAGTAGCAATTGTACATCCTTAGTCAAATAAATATGAGGAATTTTCGTTTCTTAAATGAATCTTCTACGGAATCCCTGCGGCACTTATTGCAATACCTCCTCGAGGTTGATCAAAAATGAACTTGACGTAATGATTAGGCTAAGGCTGGTCTTACTTATCAACGTCACTTTGTAGCCATTTTATTCATCCATGATATCATGTTTTGTTCTGCCTCGAACGTTACTTGTCCGCTAAAACGCCGAGGTGTGCTTGTTGTAACCCTTCAATCATGATCTCATTCGGCCAGAAAAAAAACAGTTGGTAATTGTCAATTGATTGTGTGCTCATTTGGGTTGGAATTAGGGGAATTAGTAGCCTGTCTCACTTAAACTTGGTTTTTCGCCAAACTGAACATGCTACGAATGTTAAATTGGAGCGATATGCAAGAGGTGGGAAAAATTGACGCCGTCTGGTGACTAAAAAGCGAACATATGACTCTACAGGAAAGTATTCTTCGACACATAACATTCGGACCCGAGAATACGGTGGATTCTCGGACGTAGCCTTAGTATCTCAGCCGCGCATTTATTGCAGCAGTTCATGTGGAAACTATGAAGTATCCAAACGTCCCCTAGCATCGCCTTAAGTGGAATTAGATACGCTAGCTCGGGAGCTGTGATGACAGATCAGCTCAAACAACTCATCTGATGTTAATGAATGAGCATCATGGACGTCTGATGGAGTAAACGCCTTAACATCGGGTAACCTGGTAAATGCAAGAAACCTAGAAAAACTAACCTGTAATGTCCGACGTCGTACCGCTTAAATTTCCCACCGAAACAATAAACCTACATATATTTGTCGAGTGACATGTACAGAGGGCACTGCCGAAAATGAGACCCAAGTACAGGAGACATGTACAGATGTCCAATTGTCGTTAACTCATTGTGCCGGCTCTTGAAAGACATGATGATGTTGCTATGATTTTGAGATGGAGGTGCGAAGTCAACTGTATACACGAAAGAGAGTTGCACGAAGAGTTGGTTGATAAAATATGTGGATCGTAATGCAGTT
Organism: Hanleya hanleyi; assembly: GCA_036873755.1. Classification (NCBI taxonomy): domain Eukaryota; kingdom Metazoa; phylum Mollusca; class Polyplacophora; order Lepidopleurida; family Hanleyidae; genus Hanleya; species Hanleya hanleyi. The sequence goes on along the minus strand of JAVTVY010016955.1, from coordinate 43,881 downwards.
GTATGGAGTTTCTAACAAGAATATCTATACAACAAAATACCAGAAAGGCGTGTTTCAGAAATACGTGCAGGAGGAAAATCATTTCTTGCGTACGGTAGCATTTGGGGACAACTGGGCAAGCCGGAAAATTAAAGCATCAGATTTGCATGTTCTGGTGGAATTCCTTCAACGTGATAATAAAGGCAAGATTTCTTTCGGAGACTAAACATATTTCGTAAACATATAGCCGTGAGGAGACATTATTAGACATCAGTTCGATAAGTAATTAACACGAGTGATTTTCTTTTCTAAATGAATCTTTCATAGAATCCCTGTGGCGCTTATTTCAATATCTCTTTGAAGTTGATCAAAGATGATCTTGATTTCGCTAAGACGGGTGAATTATTGAGTTAAACATTATCAACATCACATTGTAGCCAATTATTCTTCCTTGATATGCTGTTTTTCTGCCTCGAACGTTAATTGTCGGCAAAACCACACGGTGTGCTTGTTGCAACGTATTGTAACCCATCAATCATGGTCTCATTATGACAAAAAAAGCAGTTGGCAATTGGTTATGTGATCTTTGGGGCTTGAATTAGGGTAATTAAAAGTCTGTCTGACTCGAAAACTTGGTTCTTCGCCAAAATGGCTCGTTAATGTGCACAAAACGTTAAAGACACTGAGCACTGGAAGTGGGAAACAAGTACAGATGATATGTACAGATGTCCAATATAACCCAACATTGTTGCCATCAACGTCATGTACCGACCCCTTTAAGATATCATGATCGGGTTGCTGCTGCTAACCTCAAGAGTCGTAGCAATCTAGGTAAACCAAGATGGTAAATCAGGGGAATACCATCTAGACGTAACGCTATGAAAACTTCGTGCGAAATGTTCGCCGATATTCTACGAGATCCCATAATCAGCCAATCACGACCATTTCAACCTTTTCGCTCTGACAATGATTGACGTTTACTTCAAGGAGATTAACATCTTCGCACGACACAATCTTTTGATATTTTCTACCCCTAACAAAGCCAGACTTTTCGGCGGGAGTAAACTCCTTGATGTTTACGGACCCTGCCGGGAAATGATGCCTTATTTGGAAACTGTTTCGGGATAATGTTTATATATTAGACCACGAGCTACCGTGTGTAATTACTGTGAGCGTGATTTTGAAATAGTTACAACCAGCTATCCATCTGATTGGCTAACAATAGTAGTTTCAACTCGCACGGGATTTATATAGGGCTGAATTCAGATATAATATTCCGTGATATTATATCTGAGTTTACTGAGATTGGAGTCGTAAGTGTGGTTTCAGAGTTTAACTTCGACGTCTTGTGCGATGGAGGTGCTAAGTCAGCTGTAAACACGAAAGAGAGTTACACAAAGAGTTGGTTGATTCAATGGCTGGATCGAATGCAGATATATGGATAATCTATGCGGTACAACAAAATGCCACTAATGTGTGTTTCAAAAATACGTGCAGGAGGGACATCATTTCTTGCGCACGTGTAGCATTTGGGGACTAGGGGAAACGGAAAATTGAAGCATCTGTAAATCAGATTCTCATGTTCTGATGTATTCAAATCTATTATGGTAGAACCATAACCCATCAGTCAAGGTCCTCAGATTTTAAGTCTATGTGAGAGGCAGTACAAATCTACAGTGGTCCAAACAGAAATTGCAACAGAATTAAAACCATAATACATCTACAGGATCACAAATTTTGCTCTCTCTGACTGGCATTCTAGGTCACAACCCACAAATTATTCTCCTTACTTAATATGTAGTAAATTGGCAGAGCACCTCTTGACAAAACTATATTCGGCCACAAATGACCCACCACACCAGATAGCCTGGCCTCTCCGCTCAAACATATGGAAAATTCAGCATACATTCCCCACCATTTTTTCGAGATAAGGCCGCCAGAAATAGGGTCATGCAGCCCGAAACCATTACGGCAAATTTCGGGAGTGGCCAATCAAACTGGCCCAGAATTTTTTCCGATTAAAATATGAAAAGGTGGTTTTGATACATTTGAGAGCCAAATATTATAGAAACATTTTAAAATACGGCACAGACTATTTCTGGCCCAATCAGATATGATGATCAATCAATGTTCGCCGGAAGTCAAGTCCTGATGATAATCTTGCATCCAGAAACTTCAATGGAGGTTTGTGACCTACAAATAAGTAAACCTATTCAAATTCCAATAAACTTTGTGTGGCCGAACCAATAACAAACAATCATATACAGAAACTTCAATGGAGGTTTATGACCTCTAGCCCTACCAAAACCTCGGTGAATGGACTAACTTACCACGCAGAAGAGTTCCGCTTTCTTTGGCACTACACCGTAACTCAATTCGTTTCTGCAAAGATGCGACAATTTACAATGCGCCATCCTTCGTGGCCGAGACTAATTCCTTCATTGGTATATCGTTATCTTTACAACGGAAGCAACATCGGATATCTGCTATATGAATTGATCTCAAGTTAGTTTTTTAAATACAATAATAATTGATTCTTAAGTTTCATTACCCGTGGAGGATCCTTCAAAATGTCGATGCGTCAATATGCAAATCTTATAGCAATGTAACTTGTAAAGAGGACAGGTCTGTCAGGCAATTGGACTTAGATTCGAAGTTAGAAAGTAATAAACATTGTTTACTCACTCGGCCGTTAGAATCATTGTCTGCAATTTTCATTTCCTGGAGCAAACGGAAATTACCATATATGGCTCAAATTCCAACCCCGCTGAAAAATAATGGTTTGTATATCCTTTGACAGGAACTAATTCACTACCACAAATATGAAATATTCGTTAAAATAATATCTACAATCTGGATAATCTCTACAACAAAATATATACAGCAAAATACCACTAAGTCGTGTTTCACAATTCGTGCAGGAGGAACACCATTTCTTGCGTTCGGGTAGCATTTGGGGGACAACTAGGTAAGGTGGAAAATTTGAAGTATCTGTAAATCAGCTTCTCATGTTCAGATGGATTCAAATCCATTATGGTAAAACCATAACCCATCATTCAAGCTCCTCACATTTTCAGTCTATGTGAGAGATGGTGGATCGTGTATTTGCGTTAACGGGTGTTCATACCATTCTCTTGAAACAATACTCAATAAGACATTTGATCTCTCCATATATGATGGGACAAATAGCTCTCACGTGACCTACGTTAGAATCAGACTGCCTACCAAGTAGTGAAACAACATTTCGGTTGTTAATAATTACGAAATTACGTACGAAAGTACAATAAATTAGGTCTATGAACGGAGAGATCCGCGAAGAGGTACATTCGTTCAAAGCCTGTATAATTTTGCCACAGAATTGAAACCTGTAGTACATGATCATACATTCTGTGCTCGCTGATTGGCATTCTGGCCCCACGAAAACCTCTGTGGATGGACTAACTTTATCTCCACACACAGGAGATTTCCGCTTTTTTTGGTACTGTACTGTAGCCCATATCGTTACTCGAAAGATGCGACAATACACGCGCGCGGGGATGTTTTGTAAACATAGAGGGCGCTGCGGCGCGCCGAGGTCTCATTACGAGACTTGCATGACGCTGCATGACTTTTCGCTAGTTCACATGTGCGCTGGAATTGTCAGGGGGTTGACAAGCGACCAGAAGTAGACACGGGAAGTCGGCAGTAATGTTATGTTTCTTGCACTATAGTTAATCAAGAAAGTATAATGTGTGTTCTGTCGGAAATGTCGTGTGTAATGACAAGATGATAGCTAGTCAGTTAACACCGTTTACACAGTCAGCCATCTTGACGACTCCCCCTTAGCAGGGGGATAACTGTGTATTTGTTTACATCCTACTTCCAAATATGGTAATACAACGCCCGTGTATTTACAATGCGCCAACCATCCTAGCCGAGATTGTAAATCCTCCAATGGTATATCGTTATCTTTTCAACGAAAGCAACATCGGTTATCTGCAACAGGAATTGATCTAAATTTAGATATTTTGATACAGTAGTAATTGATTCGAACGTTTCATTACACATGGTAGATCCTTCAAAATGTCAATGCAGCATCATTCCAATTGTATAGCGATGTAAACTGCTGTACATTGGAAAGGTCTATCAGGCGGTTGGACTTCGAATCGCAGTTAGAAAGTAATAATCATAGTGTACTCGGCTGTTCGAATCATTGTCTGTACTTTCCATTTCCTGGAGCAAACAGAGATTACCATATATGCCACAGTGTCCCTGGCAGATTTCCATACCCGCTGAAAAATAATGGTTTGTATATCCATTGACAGGAACTATTGTGCAAATTGCGCTGGGATGTTCTATCATCCAGCAAAGGTTTTGGATACAGTTTGGGAGGAGGACTTGAGTGATGAAGGAGATATTCGAGTCGAGCAAGTCTAGACGTAAACGTGAAATCGACAGACTTCAACCATCCCTTAGCGTTAAGGGGAAGGGCAAGGTAATCGTGTCGATTCGCTCAGACGAATCTGCTACGCTGAACACACATATGCTCGGCCGTGATTGGCGAATTAATGCAGAGGACCGCTGATACAAGTATTTTCTAAATTCAGCCAATATCGAGTCCACGGTGTCCAAATATCTGTTTCATGCGCTTGATTGCATACGAATTTTGGCGTCAATAACCGTAAGTTCTCCCTCGTATAACATTATTTTCACCTCTAACCCATGCAAGTATCAAATAAAAAATGAAATATATATGCCTTGCAGAAATAAACTGACAACAGTTTAAAGGATCCTTGTGGGATCACGACGTTTTCGTATCAATGGAAGACTCACGAAGGGTGATATCTTTGAGAACTACATTGTATTTTATTTAGCCTGATTTTTCGTGGATATGAAACATTTTTGTCATATTTGGAGCTTGTCTTCCTGGAGTCATCAAGTCTTGTCTTTTGCACTATTCAAATTCTTATTGGGAAGTACTTCATGAACCCTCTTTCCATGGACTCTTTTGTGTACCTTCAGAATCCTAAAATGTTGGAGTGTCTTTCAGTTACGCCTTTGAGATATACAAAATTTAAACCATTGTTTTAAAGTTGTCTTTGTATGACTTGTTTCATAGACAAAGTAGCCGCGAGTAGTCATTGTACCTCATCATTCAATAAGTAATTTATACGAGAGATTTTCGTTCCAGGAATGAATGTTCCCTAGAATCCCCGCGGCGCTTTTCTGAATTCCTCCTGGAAGTTGATCAAAAATGTGTAACTTATCAAAATCACATTTATTTTTTTCTGCCCCGAACGTCACTTGTCGGCTGAAACGCCAAGGTCTGTTTGTTGCAAGTTGTGGTGACCCGTCAATCATGATCTAAATCGGCCAGAAAAAAAACAGTTGGTAATTTCCAATTGGTTATGTATTCTTTGCGGTTGGAATTACGTGTATAAGTATCCTGTCTCACTCCAACTTGGTGTTTCGCCAAAATGGCTCGTTAGCGTGCTACGAACGTTAATGTCACCGCCGACAATAAGACACAAGTACAGGAGACCTGTACAGAAGTCCAATACAAACCAACAGTGGCCGTTAACAAATTGTGCCGGCCCCTTAAAGATATGAGGATGATGTTGCTGACCTCAGATTTTTTAAGTGTGGAATCAAGGTTTAAACTCGTCTTGTGCGATGGAGGTGCGAAGTCAACTGTATACACGAAAGAGAGTTGCAGAAATAGTTGGTTGATTTAATGTGCGGATCGCAATACAGTTGTATGGAAAATCTCCACAACAAAGTACCAGTAATTAGGCCTGTTTCAGAAATACGTGCAGCATTTGGGGACAACTGGGCAAGCCGGAAAATTAAAGCATCAGATTCGCATGTTCTGGTGGATTTCCTTCAATATGATAATAAACGCAAGATTTTTTTTTGGAGACTAAACATATTTCATAAACATACAGCCGTGAGTAGGCATTATATCTCATCAGTTCAATAATTAATTAACACGAGTGATTTTCTTTTCTAAATGAATCTGTGCTAGAATCCCTGTGGCGCTTATTTCAATATCTCTTTGAAGTTGTTCAAAGATGATCTTGGACGTAATGATTTCGCTAAGACGGATGAATTATTGAGTTAAACATTATTAACATCACATTGTAGCCAATTATTCTTCCTTGATATGCTGTTTTTCTGCCTCGAACGTCACGTGTCGGCTAAAACCCCACGGTGTGCTTGTTGCAAGGTGTTGTAACCCATCAATCATGATCTCAGTCTGACAAAAATCGCAGTCGGCAATTGCCAATTGTTTATGTGTTCTTTGGGGTTAGAATTATGGTAATTAAAAGTCTGTCTGACTCGAAAACTTGGTTCTTCGCCAAAATGGCTCGTTAATATGCACAAAACTTTAAAGACACCGCTGGAAGTGGGACACAAGTACAGGCGATATGTACAGATGTCCAATATAACCCAACATTGTTGTCATTAACGCCATGTACCGGCTCCTTTAAGACATCATGATGGTGTTGCTGATCTCAGGAGTCGTAAGTGCGGTTTCAGGGTTTTAAGTTCGACGTCTTGTGCGATGGAGGTACTAAGTCAGCTGTATACACGAATAGAGTTGGTTGATTCAATGGGTGGATCACAATACAGTTGTATGGATAATCTCCACAACAAATCTATGCAACAAAATTTCTCTAAAGCGTGTCCAGAAATATATACAGAACGAACATCATTTCCAGCCTTCGGTATCATTTGGGGACAACTAGTCAAGGCGGAGAATTGGAGCATCTGTAAATCAGATTCGCATGCTCTGGTGGATTTCCTTCAAATCCAGCATGGTAAAACCATAACTCATCATCCATGTGAGAGGCGGTGGATCGTGTATCTGCGTCAAGGTGTGTTCACCTCTCCATATTTGAAGTGACAAATAGCTCTCACGTGACCTACGGTAGGGGCAGACTGCCTACCAAGTAGTGAAACAACATTTCGGGTGTTAATAATTACGAAATTACGTACGAAAGTACAATAAATTAGGTCTATAAACGGTGATATCCACGAATTCGAAGCGGTACATTGGTTCAAGGCCAGTACAATTTTTTACAACAGAATTGAAACCTGTAGTACATAGTCATACATTCTACGCTCGCTGCTTAACATTCTGGCCCTATGAAAACCTCATTTGCGTACACTTCGCCATCCATAAGATGGCTTGCGAATCGTGTGTCTCTATTATCGCGAAGCGATATCCGGTGTTTTACCGGATTCTGTTCGGCCTTCATCCGGCGGAGAACAGACTCGAAAACTCTAATAAATTACAGGTTTTCATACATACCTCGGAAACAGATATTGCCTGGGCTTACAAAATATATATGTATGAATAACTTTCGTATCATCCAAGAGGTGGGGTAGATCTGTAATTTTGAACAAGTAGATCATCACATGACTCGAAAATGGCGGGTTACGTCGGTAGACTTTAGCGGATTGGCTGACGAAGTCACGTGGTATTGATTTATGGAAATTCCCTCTTGCAATTGCCGAAAGTAGTCTGAAATGGATACACACGATCCCAGGGTCAGTCTTACCGCGTATAGATGACCGAAATGGTTACAGGTTGATGAAAACCTCTGTGAATGAACTTATTTAATTTCCTCACACGGAAGAGTTCCACGTTCTTTGGTATGTACTGTAACCCATATCGTTACTCGAAAGATGCGACAATTTACAACGAAAGATGCGACAATTTACAACGAAAAAGGCGACAATTTACAATGAAAGATGTGACAATTTACAATGCGCCAACCATCGTAGCCATCATTGGTATATCGTTATCTTGCGAACGAAAGCAACATCGGTTATCTGCTACACGAATTGATCTAAAATTATATATTTTAATACAGTAGTAATTGATTCGAAGGTTTCATTACACATGGTAGATCCTTCAAAATGTCAATGCAGCATTATTCCAATTGCATAGCGATGTAAACTGCTGTACATTGGAAAGGTCTATCAGGCAGTTGGACTTCGAATCGGAGTTAGAAAGTAATAATCATAGTGTACTCGGCTGTTCGAATCATTGTCTGTACTTTCCATTTCTTGGAGCAAACAGAGATTACCATATATGCCACAGTGTCCCTGGCAGATTTCCATACCCGCTGAAAAATAATGGTTTGTATATCCATTGATAGGAACTATTGTGTAAATTGCGCTGGGATGTTCTATCATCCGGCAAAGGTTTTGGATGGCATAGGCCTACCTGCGGTTTGGGAGGAGGACTTGAGTGATGAAGGAGATATTCGAGTCGAGCAAGTCTAGACGTAAACGTGAAATCGACAGACTTCAACCATCCCTTAGCGTTAAGGGGAAGGGCAAGGTAATCGTGTCGATTCGCTCAGACGAATCTGCTACGCTGAACACACATATGCTCGGCCGTGATTGGCGAATTAATGCAGAGGACCGCTGATACAAGTATTTTCTAAATTCAGCCAATATCGAGTCTACGGTGTCCAAATATCTGTTTCATGCGCTTGATTGCATACGAATTTTGGCGTCAATAACCGTAAGTTCTCCCTCGTATAACATGCAAGTATCAAATAAGAAATGACAATGCAGAAATAAACTGACAACAGTTTAAAGGATCCTTGTGGGGCCACGACGTTTTCGTATCAATGGAAGACTCAGGAAGGGTGATATCTTTGAGAACTACATTGTATTTTATTTAGCCTGACTTTTCGTGGATATGAAACATTTTTGTCATATTTGGAGCTTGTCTTCCTGGAGTCATCAAGTCTTGTCTTTTGCACTATTCAAATTCTTATTGGGAAGTACTTCATGAACCCTCTTTCCATGGACTCTTTTGTGTACCTTCAGAATCCTAAAATGTTGGAGTGTCTTTCAGTTACGCCTTTGGGATATACAAAATTTAAACCATTGTTTTCAAGTTGTCTTTGTATGACTTGTTTCATAGACAAAGTAGCCGCGAGTAGTCATTGTACCTCATCATTCAAATAAGTAATTTATAAAAGAGATTTTCGTTTCAGGAATGAATGTTCCCTAGAATCCCCGCGGCGCTTTTCTGAATTCCTCCTGGAAGTTGATCAAAAATGCCTTTGACGTAATCATTAGACTGAGACTGGTGTAACTTATCAAAATCACATTTATTTTTTTCTGCCCCGAACGTCACTTGTCGGCTGAAACGCCAAGCTCTGTTTGTTGCAAGTTGTGGTGACCCGTCAATCATGATCTAAATCGGCCAGAAAAAAACAGTTGGTAATTGCCAATTGGTTATGTATTCTTTGCGGTTGGAATTACGTGTATAAGTATCCTGTCTCACTCCAACTTGGTGTTTCGCCAAAATGGCTCGTTAGCGTGCTACGAACGTTAATGTTACCGCCGAAAATAAGACACAAGTACAGGAGACCTGTACAGAAGTCCAATACAAACCAACAGTGGCCGTTAACAAATTGTGCCGGCCCCTTAAAGATATGAGGATGATGTTGCTGACCTCAGATTTTTTGAGTGTGGAATCAAGGTTTAAACTCGTCTTGTGCGATGGAGGTGCGAAGTCAACTGTATACACGAAAGAGAGTTGCAGAAATAGTTGGTTGATTTAATGTGCGGATCGCAATACAGTTGTATGGAAAATCTCCACAACAAAGTACCACTAATTAGGACTGTTTCAGAAATACGTGCAGCATTTGGGGACAACTGGGCAAGCCGGAAAATTAAAGCATCAGATTCGCATGTTCTGGTGGATTTCCTTCAATATGATAATAAACGCAAGATTTTTTTTGCAGACTAAACATATTTCATAAACATACAGCCGTGAGTAGGCATTATAGCTCATCAGTTCAATAATTAATTAACACGAGTGATTTTCTTTTCTAAATGAATCTGTGCTAGAATCCCTGTGGCGCTTATTTCAGTATCTCTTTGAAGTTGATCAAAGATGATCTTGACGAAATGATTTCGCTAAGACGGATGAATTATTGAGTTAAACATTACTAACATCACATTGTAGCCAATTATTCTTCCTTGATATGCTGTTTTTCTGCCTCGAACGTCACGTGTCGGCTAAAACCCCACGGTGTGCTTGTTGCAAGGTATTGTAACCCATCAATCATGATCTCAATCTGACAAAAACCGCGGTCGGCAATTGCCAATTGTTTATGTGTTCTTTGGGGTTAGAATTAGGGTAATTAAAAGTCTGTCTGATTCGAAAACTTGGTTCTTCGCCAAAATGGCTCGTTAATATGCACAAAACTTTAAAGACACCGCTGGAAGTTGGACACAAGTACAGGCGATATGTACAGATGTCCAATATAACCCAACATTGTTGTCATTAACGCCATGTACCGGCTCCTTTAAGACATCATGATGGTGTTGCTGATCTCAGGAGTCGAAAGTGCGGTTTCAGGGTTTAAGTTCGACGTCTTGTGCGATGGAGGTACTAAGTCAGCTGTATACACGAATAGAGTTGGTTGATTCAATGGGTGGATCGCAATACAGTTGTATGGATAATCTCCACAACAAATCTATGCAACAAAATTTCTCTAAAGCGTGTCCAGAAATATATACAGAAGGAACTTCATTTCCTGCCTTCGGTATCATTTGTGGACAACTAGTTAAGGCGGAGAATTGGAGCATCTGTAAATCAGATTCGCATGCTCTGGTGGATTTCCTTCAAATCCAGCATGGTAAAGCCATAACTCATCATCCATGTGAGAGGCGGTGGATCGTGTATCTGCGTCAAGGTGTGTTCACCTCTCCATATTTGAAGTGACAAATAGCTCTCACGTGACCTACGGTATGGGCAGACTGCCTACCAAATTATGAAACATTTCGGCTGTTAATAATTACGAAATTACGTACGAAAGTACAATAAATTAGGTCTATAAATGGAGATATCCACGAATTCGAAGCGGTACATTGGTTCAAGGCCAGTACAATTTTTTACAACAGAATTGAAACCTGTAGTACATAGTCATACATTCTGCGCTCGCTGGTTAGCATTCTGGCCCTATGAAAACCTCTGTGAATGAACTTATTTAATTTCCTCACACAGAAGAGTTCCACGTTCTTTGGTATGTACTGTAACCCATATCGTTACTCGAAAGATGCGACAATTTACAACGAAAGATGCGACAATTTACAACGAAAGATGCGACAAGTTACAATGCGCCAACCATCGTAGCCATCATTGGTATATCGTTATCTTGCCAACGAAAGCAACATCGGTTATCTGCTACACGAATTGATCTAAAATTAGATATTTTAATACAGTAGTAATTGATTCGAAGGTTTCATTACACATAGTTGATCCTTCAAAATGTCAATGCAGCATTATTCCAATTGTATAGCGATGTAAATTGCTGTAAATTGGAAAGGTCTATCAGGCAGTTGGACTTCGATTCGGAGTTAGAAAGTAATAATCAGAGAGTACTCGGCTGTTAGAATCGTTGTCTGCACTTTTTCATTTCCTGGAGCAAACGGACATTACCATATATGACGCAGTGTCCCTGGCAGATTTCCATACCCGATGAAAAATAACGGTTTGTATATCCTTTGACAGGAGCTATTGTGCAAATTGCGCTGGGATGTTCTATCATCCGGCAAAGGTTTTGGATGGCATAGGCCTACCTGCAGTTTGGGAGGAGGACTTGAGTGATGAAGGAGATATTCGAGTCGAGCAAGTCTAGACGTAGAAGTGATATCGACAAACTTCAACCATCCCTTAATGTTAAGGGACCAGGGCAAGGTAATCGTCTTGATTCGCTCAGACGGCTTTGCTCCGCTAAACACATTCATTCTCCGTGATTGGGGAACTAGTGTAGAGGACCACTGAGACAAATATTTCCTCAATTCAGCAAATGTGTAACAGCCGTCTACATTGTCCAAATATCCCAGTCCTGCGCATGATCACATAGGAAGCTTACATGATGAACATAAATCTGTATAGCTACTATACAGACCTATCGCGCGGGATATTTGCATATGACGGAACTGAAAATATAAGAATAAAAAGCTGCGGATATCAACTGAACTTTGGAATGTACTGTGAGCGTTGTTTTGAAATTCGTACGGGAAACGGCCCTCAAACTACCATTTTAGACAAACGAATCGATGAACAAATTCCATCAGCTGAATCATATTCCCATTGATCATATTTCCATAGTCCCATCAGCACAGTATGGAGATTGATTTGTAGATTTCATTACACATGGATGCTCATTCAAAATTGAGGCCGCACGATTTAGTACCAAATACAGGTACAGATTTTCAGTCTTCGCCAACATTTACGGATAAAATCTTTGCATGCGAATTGGATTGATTCTGTGAATATAATCTCGTATATTCCTGAACCTACAAAGGATTTCTCGTTTTGTTGAGCTTTGATCCGCAATCTATCTGCCATGCCCTAATGCCCTATCATTAACCTAGGGCAATTAACCTATAGTCAACAATGCATCAAAGGTTGTCCGCTCCAAGTGCTCAGTGCACACGCAAACTACGTTTACGAAAATATCTGACAATATCCAGCATTTTGAGCTGCAAAATCTGTATGCAACGTTTAACGTCCACGATGATGTGACGTTTTCTCGGGACACCAACCATTTTGGCGAAGACTGTATATGTCAAAGAATTTTAAGCGTATTCTGTGGTTTACAAAAGCCTGTCCATTTTAATTAGTCGTGCTAATGCTTTGGAGCATGTCAAAAATCATTAGCTAGCTCTGCAAACATTTTCTTTTCTTAGTGTGTATAACAAACTGATCTCTATAAAATGACTCCCATTACTCCGTGATAATGATAATATATCATACATGAAATGATTCAATCCCATAGTGTCCATATAATGTATTCGTATTCAAGCGAACAAAGGTCGTTGATGCCGTATAAATTAATAACAGGCGGTCAGTGGGGCGTATCACCCCCATCCTCAGTCAAAATACCGAATGTTAAACCGCACATACCTCTTTGACCGTATACGGCAGTATTGTACTTTGTCCGGGCCAACACGAATACATTATGACATCACCGTATGGGATTGAGTCCGGTACATGAAACAACTTTACTTGGAGTTTTATATGGAGACAATCACAAAGTGATCCAGGCAATGATTTGTATCTCAACCACGCTTTTATTGTAGCTGTCCACATAGACATCTTGAATGACAAAACTACAAACCCACTGGCACCGACTTTGAGCGGTATTAGATATAAATATCCAAGAGCAATAATGTGGTCGATACTTGGTGTAAGAACGCATTGTTGAGGCTTTTGTTGAGGCTTTTGTGCAGCTGAAAAGGGCCACGTCTAGACGCATTGTTGAGCTCAGACAGGCTATTGTAGGCTTTGTCTTGTGCGTTCTTACACCAAGTATAAACCAATAATGTCGATACTTGGTGTAAGAACGCATTGTTGAGGCTTTTGTTGAGGCTTTTGTGCAGCTGAAAAGGGCCACGTCTAGACGCATTGTTGAGCTCAGACAGGCTATTGTAGGCTTTGTCTTGTGCGTTCTTACACCAAGTATAAACCAATAATGTCGATACTTGGTGTAAGAACGCATTGTTGAGGCTTTTGTTGACGCTTTTGTGCAGCTGAAAAGGGCCACGTCTAGACGCATTGTTGAGCTCAGACAGGCTATTGTAGGCTTTGTCTTGTGCGTTCTTACACCAAGTATAAACCAATAATGTCGATACTTGGTGTAAGAACGCATTGTTGAGGCTTTTGTTGAGGCTTTTGTGCAGCTGAAAAGGGCCACGTCTAGACGCATTGTTGAGCTCAGACAGGCTATTGTAGGCTTTGTCTTGTGCGTTCTTACACCAAGTATAAACCAATAATGTCGATACTTGGTGTAAGAACGCATTGTTGAGGCTTTTGTTGAGGCTTTTGTGCAGCTGAAAAGGGCCACGTCTAGACGCATTGTTGAGCTCAGACAGGCTATTGTAGGCTTTGTCTTGTGCGTTCTTACACCAAGTATAAACCAATAATGTCGATACTTGGTGTAAGAACGCATTGTTGAGGCTTTTGTTGACGCTTTTGTGCAGCTGTAATAGCCGTACCAAGACATCTGATGGAAATTGATGAACTATGTGACCGTTAGATAGAAGAAACGACCCAAACGGGGAAAATATTATTAGAATGCAAGGTCTTATTCAGAACTCAATTCTCTGAGGCCCGACGACGACCAAGCGCTTCATTCCCCACCATGTTATCAACAATCACAAACTACAATCGCAATAATTTGTACAGAGAGCAACTCTCGGAGACGAAGTATCACCATAAACAGATAACAATTAAACGCAACATATATAAGTGGTCGAAAAGATGCCGGTGTACTGACATAAAGTCATATGACCCAAGAGGTCAATATTCTGTGTGCATATCTAAGACACCACATGGACCAGAAAGGATCCATGCGATTATTTGTATCTCAGTCACCCTTTTATGTGGCTGTTGATGTAAGCATCTTGCATGACACGACTACATGGCCCCTAGCACCGGCTTGCTTTTTCTAGATGCAAAAATCCAAGAGCAATTATGTATCAGCCCTATACCCAGTCCTCTGATGGAAAGTGATTAACTATTGTTGGAGCGATATGCAAGAGGTGGAAAAAATGACGACGTCTGATGTTAGTGGATGAGCATTGAGGACGTCTGAAGGAGTAAACGCCTCAACATGGGATAAACCTGGTCAATACAAGAATACCCAGAAAAACTAACCTGTAATGCCCGACGTCGTACGGCTTAAATTTCCCACCAAAACAATAAACCTACATATATTTGTCGAATGACATGTACAGAGTGTGCGCCTCTGGGACTAACAGTCCACCAACAGAATCCTACCGTATGCCGGTAATACAATGGAGCGATATACATGAGGAGGGTAAAATTGACGACGTCTAGCTACTAAAAAGCAACCATACGACTCACCAGGAAGACTTCCCTCGGCACCTCACATTGAGACCCGAGAATACGGTGGATTTTCGGAAGTAGACTTAGTATCTCAGCCGTGCTGTGAGCGTTAGAGAAGAAACGACCCAAACGACCCAAAAAGAAGTATTGACGCCAACATATACGAAAAACTCACTTAATGTTCTAGTGTTCCTAACATTCTTCAAATCTTTGAGAAAAAAATAGTTTTCCAAAATATTAAAATACAATTTTCTCTCTATGGGTTGGTGAATCATGAAAAAAATTCTTGATACGCTTTTGAAAATGAGCTGTTAGACTAATATGAATAGGCAAAGCCTAGAAGCGAGCGGAGAAATAGGCCTACTTCTTCCTCTCGTTTCTGGCTTTGCCTATTCATATCAAGTTTTCCACTAGTATTCATTCGCATAATTTCTTGTTTCATACAGAGCTAATATTTGAAATGGATGAAATCTAAAGTACTTTTGTACTTTTTAGGGTTCCATTGATTTGATCTGCCCATATCCATCACAGAAACAGATATGGGCAGATTGAGTCCACGTTTTGTATATTATTTTACACTGAACACATATTTCATGCACATGTCTGCTTACATCAAAACCGATGGCTTGTTTGAAAGTCAGTTCCTGTAGAACTTTACAGCATTAAAATCCATGTGGTATTGTTGTTGTCTAGAATTTGTCAACTTAGCCTGGATCATAAATATGACATAATTTATATCCTATCAATGCTCCCCAATCGTATATGTCACTATGTAGGCGACATATCCAAATTGGGGAGCAGATAGGATTTAATTTTACTTAGACTGGATCAAATATTTAATTGTCCAAATTCTATCTGGTCCTAGCTAGGATTTCCTGTCACTGTTCCAGGTGGCCATGATGTTATATTCTGTCATAAGGCAGCTTATTAATAAGAATAATCCTGTTCCTCTAATTATCGGACATAAAATCTATGTCCCATATATACTGTCACAATTAGTCTTATTACTGAAGGAATTCTGTTCAATTCTAATTTGATTGTACACACAATATATAAAACCTTGGGGAAATAGGTTCCACTCAACCAAAGTAAATGTCCTTGTAATGGAAGTGAATATATCTTGATTAATAGACAGATCTGTATACAAAGACGAAACTACAACTATTTAACTGCCAAATGGAAACAATAGTTACAAGCATTTACAGCCAATGGATTTACCAGATATGTTAAAATAGTTCAATGTGCAACTGTAAAACCACTCGACTAAATCATTTCATATTGTAGCTGTTCTCAACATTGAGAAATATTAATGGAAGAGAGCTATTATACTATAATGGACAGAAACAACCTTGTAATGGCTATGATTATAATCTATAAAATTATAGATAAAGAAGACATGAAAACCATAATTAACCATATTGGGTATTGATATTTAAAATTCATTTGTGTCTATAATGGGGAATGGCATTGGGGGGGGTAACATGACCGAAAAATCGTCTAAAAATATGTTTTGAAAATGACGTCACTGTGACGTCATCATTGTGGCCACCTTGTTTTTTTCTTTGTTTTGTTTTCACATTTTCTAGTAAAGCTTGGCCCACAGATATATTGTGGTAATTTTCAGGACTCTAGCCTCAGGGATAGCAAAAATATATAGAGGGGGCGGGGCTTCCCCCTCCCCCTCGTCTGCAACTGGGGTACGGTTCCCATGTCATTAAAATGTGGAAATACAAATAAATTGCCATAAATAAATTATAAAAAATATGTAGGCCTATCTCTGGTGTGAAATTGTTATGTATTACCGGAGGATGTCTAGTTTATAAAACATACTGAAGTTTCAGGAATTTTCGAAAAGTTCATTATAATTTTGAATGTAAACTTTGAAGGTTTAAATTGGAACATACTCTCCCTAGCTTCAGGTTAGGGACACCTTTGAACTGATTTTACACTGAGGTGAACTCAAAAATTAGTTCTGCATTTTTGTTGTTTTTGCTGGGTTTTCATTAAATTTTGCCTATTTTTTGTCCCACATTCGCATGTCTACTCAATACCTATAGAGCTTGCTTCGCAAGCGGCCTCTTCGCGGCCGCGCCCCGCTTGTATAAGGTTATTCGAAATTCTTCATGGTTTCCAGAAAATAAAATATTAATCTGATGAAACAAGTTACAATATAGGAGAAGGCCATCTTTTTTGCTTCTTTGTTTTGTTTTCACATTTTCTAGTAGAGCTTGACCCACAGATATAGTGTAGTAATTTTCAGCACTCTAGCCTTAGGGATAGCAAAAATATATAACGGGGGCGGGGAGCTTAAATCGTCATAAATATAAATTTTAAAAAATGTGTACGCCTATTTCTGGTGTGAATTTTTTAGGTATTATCGGAAGTTACATACTGAAGTTTCAGGAATTTTCGAAAAGTTCATTAGTAATTTTGAATGTAAACTTTGAAAGTTTAAAATAAAATTGAAACATACTCTAGCTTCAGATTAGGAACTGATTGAGCTGAACTCAAAACATTAGTTCTGGACTTCATTCCATATGAAATGTTTTCTTCAAACTTTTTTCCGACTATTAAATTTTAATTTGGAGTTAAAATTATATTCAAATTTAAATTCAAGTATTTAAAAATAATTTTACTTTAATCTTGATCAAAATTAAAACTGAAATTTCATTCAAAAAACTGAAATTCCAATTCGTAATTAAAATTAACAACCAACTAAGAATGATCATCCAAAAAAATAAATAGGTTACGAACTCATTTGTTTTAATCCAAAATCGAATTTTAAACTTAAATCACAATTTTCAAATGCTGGGTGTACAGTTATCTCCACTGGACATGACATTTGCTACTGGACGTCACTGGTGACTGAATGCGTGCCTGGGCGGTTATCTCTTTTCTACTGAACATGAGTGGACGCGAGTTGTACGCTACTGGACTTGACTGGGCGGTAAACAGTAGGACCCTCACGCGTCGTCGGCGAGATCAAGCGGTTCTAGCGGAGTTACCTCCCATCTATGTTTTCGAAAAGGTGAATGTTGAATGGCTTGATTTTACAACCACGACTGCGTCGTAAATGTTTATTTTCTAACAAATGCCTTGTCATATTTACACGATACTTCAGATCTAAAAAACGCAATAAATAAGCTTTCCACAGATATGAATTTTATGCAGGTTTTGCCCCCCATAGAACTAAATTTCACGAAAGATGTACACCGTTTTCAGTGCCGCCTTCTGTGGACTACCTTCAGTGCGAAACGTTTTTGATCGAACTCTTGGTCACGTGGTCTGCGTTTTGCATCGGACATCTTCGACAAGGATGAAAGCCACATAACGAATCACTTTTAATCTGCAGTTACTTTCATCTGTGTAAAATTATTCATAAATTGAAATCCTTTCGAAAAATGACATGCCAGCTGGGCTATGTTTTCTTCTTTTAAGTCTTCATCACGAGCAATTTGTCCCGGCATGCAATTTCTCCATGGGTGGCGGAAACGGAAATCACCGTTTTTTCGTTCACGGGATATCGGTTGTTGTTGTTATTTGCTTTGTTTTCATTAAATTTTGCTATGTTTTGTTTCATATATGCACGTCTACGCAATACCTATAGAGCTTGCTTCGCAAGCGGCCGCTTCGCGGCCGCGCTCCGCTCGCTATGAAGTTTGTATCTAATTAAGACTGGATTAGTCGGATCCACGTATATTTATCTTTTTGTTATAAGTCACTTAACTTGGTTGAAGAAACTATTGGTCATAATTTGAAGAAAATAGCTCGACGGTAGATTTTGCTCGTTTTCTCCGTTTAACTTATATAGTACCATGTATTTCAGATTGACCTATAATGACTGGTATTTGGAGCAAAGTCATGAAATTTGGACACAGGATTGTATATATAGAACTACATAATGGTGCCTCGTTTATGCTAAGTTTGCCTCCGATCCAAAGATATATTTGTGATTTAGTTAAAGAGGGTGTAATTTTTAAAAAAAAATCGAATTATTAAACTCTGAACTGTCATCAAATTTCCATGGCGAGATTTAAAAAAACCATGAGGTACACTAATTTGGTTTGAAAAGTGTATAAAAGGAACCAAAAAGTTCCAATGTTTTTGATGAAACTTTAGAAATTATTAGCGATGATATTAGGGGGCTCAAGTTTCACAGACCGTTCTTATTTTCCTTCAAATAATGCAGCTGCAGTAATAAGAACAATAGTGTAACTAAATATCTGATTTCTCGAATGGATATAGCATTCAGAAAATATATAACTCATTTTGCGGAATCTGATGTTTTCAAAGTCATCATATCTGCCGTGAAATTACCTCGAAAAATCATTTTGGTTCAAGGTATCATTTTAGATATATTGAAACATCAATGCAAAATATAATCGAAAAATAATCAAAAACAGAAGAAAGCCCAATTTCCAAGCAAGACGATACGGCGGTGGTCAAACGGTGCATGTGCATATTTACATTCGACAATAAGGTGATGTTGGAAATTGGCGTTTCTTTCACATGTTATTCTGAGATAAAGGGCAATATTAAGGTATAATCATTCACGGGAAATGGCGGTAGTCACTTCGATAGGTAAATATCGTAGCAGTCTTACACTTTGAGATATCGTACGAAAATGGGGAATGGTGATGTTGTTGTTTTTTTTCAGCGAACTTTCGTTTCAAGTTGTCTGTATCCTGTTGACTGTATCCTGTTGACCGCGGTGAAAAGTACTTTCCATCGCGGTGGGAAATACTTTCCACCGCGGTGAGAAATACTTTCCACCGCGGTGAGTAATACTTTCCACCACTGTGGGAAACACTTTTCACCGCGGTGGAAACTTTTACACAGCGGTTAAAACTTTTACACCGCTGTGGAAACTTTTACACCGCGGTGGAAAGTATTTCTCACCGCGGGGGAAAGTATTTCTCACCGCGGTGAAAAGTGTTTCCCACCGCGGTGGAAAGTATTTCTCACCGCGGTGGAAAGTATTTCCCACCGCGGTGGAAAGTATTTCTCACCGCGGTGGAAAGTATTTCTCACCGCGTTGGGAAGTATTTTTCACCGCGGTGATAAAAAGTCAGAGAAAAACACCTAAAAGGTAAAACGCATGAATGTCCCCTACGGGCCACCGTAGAAAACAAAGCTTCGTTCTCCATTTTCTTATATGTCGACGTGCAAGACGTCCTAATGGTGAGAGGTGTAACAGGTGGGCAAAACAACCTGTAACCATCTGGGTCATCTATACGCGGTAAGACTGACCCTGGGATCGTGTGTATACATTTTCAGCCTACTTTCGGCAACTGCAAGAGAGAATTTCCAGAAATCAATACCACGTGACTTCGTCAGCCAATCGGCTAAAGTCTACCGACATAACCCCAACGTAACCCGCCATTTTCGAGTCATGTGATGTCCTACTTTTACAATTACAGATCTACCACACCTCTTGGATGATACGATTGTTATTCATACGTATATGTTGTGTAAGCCCAGGCAATATCTGGTTCCGAAGTGGTAGGAAAACTTGTAATTTATCAGATTTCTCGAGTCTGTTCTCCGCCGGATGAAGGCCGAACAGAATACAGTAAAGTACCGGATATCGCTCCGCGATAATGGAGACACACGATTCGCAAGCCATCTTATGGATGGCGAAGTGTACGCAAATGGTGGGCAAAATTGACGACGTCTGGCGACTGAAGAGCAAAAATATGACTCCATAGGAAAGCTTCGAGTTCCCTCGGCATCTCACATTCAGACCTATCGGAATGACGAATGTACTTCCCTCGAATGAATATCTCTAATATCGCACAACCTCAGAAAAAATATAAAAGAAACGTCATTTTCTAACACCACCACATTAGGCCAACGAAAATTTGCACACCGGCTGACTACCGTCGCATCGGCTTACTACGGTCGGATGGAGGATGCGCTTATGAAAGTGTCTTTGGAGATGCTCCCCCGGCATGTAGCTCTATGTAACGAAATGATCCTAAACTCTATATATGTTATGAGAATTTCACACACAAATTTGATGCCCGGGGATTTATATATTTGTGAATATGCTACATGGTTCTAGGCGCTTGCCAACTGATGTGATCATTTATAGCCTGTAATTCGACGAAGAAAGCTTTTTAAAGCGATATACGAATGCAAATGGGAATTATGAGTCTGAAGTTCTAGACCAACAAATCGAATTTTCGTCAGACAAAATATGAATTACCGCTTCGTGGCCAGCCTAACTTGTTGACTTCTGAGAAGCAGACGACATTCGATCGGGAGTAAGCATAATACAATTTGCTGGAAACTTGTATCAACTGATCTCATTTAGAAGCGATGGGTGTCTCTGTGAGCATCTGATGATTAACATGATACCGGTATTCCAGAGTACACGTTTGGCTGCCTGCGAGATAGAAAGCTATAGCGTATAGATGCTCTGAACTCGAACCGTCAGACTCACAGAGATAAGTAATGGTCTCTGCTAATTTCACCAGCCTTGTCTTACAGTTCCATAGGTTTTCTTGTATGTGACGAGACAGATTCTATACATTTAATGCTTTAGGAAATCAAAACTATATAATTTTTAAATGTGTGTGTTCGATCCCGTATCAAAATTACGTGGCATCGAGTGGAGTCATATCGTATATATATATATACGTACATGTATATACCAAAGCAAAGCGTGCAGAAGTTAGCAAGAAGTTCGACGTTCGACATTCGACATTCAATGTTGAATATATTGCTGAAAGTGATATTACACCACATTCAACATGTATACTAAATCTATCAAGGAATTGATGCATAATTCAATAAAATCAAACGGTCAAGCACGATATAACCAAGATTATAACAAATGCTACCGGTATATATTTATCGAGTATATACCAATAACTGGATCTATATTAGGGTTGGTTGAATATCCCGCTTAAAAAAAAAAGAGACAGATAGATGAAAACTTCGACTTTTGTACCTTTTAAGATATTCCAGACACCATGCCCTCTTTACCATTAGCCTAGGAACAAGAGCTAACTTCAAAATCAACATTGGAATCCAGTTAACCCTACCAGCCCTGGGTGGGCCAACATTCCTCCCCCACCCACCAAACTTTTTGAGCTATCTCCGGAACGACAAAATATTGAGAGCTGACACTCCGTGACTTTATAGTTTATCATATTGGGGTCATATTGAGCCTATTTGCATAACCCCCGAGGAGAGGATCATGGGTAAATTCAAGATGGCGGCCACATGGGGTACCATGCTTTCGTCATTTTGCTTCAAAATTTCTGCTTTTCCGCGATAAAACGTGGACAAAAATTATTTTCTTTCACATCACATTAATATTTGCCGATGTATCATGCATTTTTTTGCGGAGAAATAGCATAAATAAAAAGATATGAGCGAAAAGTTGATCAAATGATGTCGTTTTGAAGATGACGTCACTGTGACGTCATCTAAGCGGCCATCTTGGATTTTTTTTACATTTTCTGGTAGTGTGGTAAGTGTGGTAAGTTTCAACCCCAAGCTCAAGGGGTAAGGAAAATAATTAAGGGGGGGAGGGGCATTTCGGCACCCCCGCCCAGACCTGGACAGGTCTCAAAAAGCCCAGGCCAAATAGGGTTAATATCCGGACATTCGTGCGTCATTCTCAGAAGACATACAGGTACCCCATTTGCGTGCACTTCGCCATCCATAAGATGGCTTGCGAATCGTGTGTCTCCATTATGGCGGAGCGATATCCGGTGTTTTACCGGATTCTGTTCGGCCTTCATCCGGCGGAGAACAGACTCGAAAACTCTGATAAATTACAGGTTTTCATACATACCTCGGAAACAAATATTGCCTGGGCTTACAAACTATATATGTTTGAATAACTTTCGTATCATCCAAGAGGTGTGGTAGATCTGTAATTTTGAGCAAGTAGATCATCACATGACTCGAAAATGGCGGGTTACGTTGGGGTTACGTCGGTAGACTTTAGCGGATTGGCTGACGAAGTCACGTGGTATTGATTTCTGGAAATTCCCTCGCGCAGTTGCCGAAAGTAGTCTGAAATGGATACACACGATCCCAGGGTCAGTCTTACCGCGTATAGATGACCGAAATGGTTACAGGTTGACAGGTACCCTTATACATGTAATTTGAATGAACATTTTTCGGCTCAAGCCCGTCCTGTTTGAGTTCTATATAGGCTTTAAACAACATTCAAGACACCGTGCACCCTAAATAATAACCTAGAAAATGAACTAACTACAAAAATCAACATTGAAATCTAGTTATCATCCTGACCATGACTTTTTATTCTGAAAGGACGCACTGGTGCGATTTTAAACGTTCCAGGCCTGGGCGATTTGGAGGTTCTCCAAGCTGTTTTCGTTATCCCTTGGGGTAGAGGGATGAAACATTCCATAATATATTTTAGGTTAAAGCTTTATGAGAAAACGTATAAAAAGTTCAATAAGGCCACCATCTTGACCTCACAGTGACGTAAGCTTTCCGGATGCTTCCTTTATTTTTCGGACTCATTTTCTGAATCTTTACTTTTCGTTATCCGTCCCCAAAAACTAATTAATGTGATAGAGAATAATTTGTTTTGACAAAATATATAGCTTGCTTTATGTCATTTTAGGTTTTTCTGAGGACATCTCGTGACCGCCATTTTGACGTTGCACCAGATCCTTTGCACCAAATATGTATGACATAAAATTGGCAAAAATATAAAGTTTCAGCTGTCTTGTCGTCTTTGTTCCAGAGCTGCGGTAAAACGTTTGGAAATGGGCCATAATGCCCCCCCCCCCCCATCCAACCCGGTTCAGATACGGTTAACATTAATGAGTGATCTTTCTCAGTTGGGGTGTTGCATGCAGCCGTACGAAAATCTTCAAGTCACATCTTTGCCCTCTACATAGCCAGTGAACGAAAAAGTCAACATTGACAGCTCTCAATATTTTGTCGTTCCGGAGATAGCGCAGAAAGTTTGGTAGGGGGGGGGGGGGGGCATGTTGGCCCACCCAGGCATTGATTCCAATGTTGATTTTGAAGTTACCGGTACCTCTTGTTCCTATAGACTAATGAAAGAGGCAAAGAGGGCATGGTGTCTAGAATTTTTAAAAGGTATCTGGCTCTTTTTTACCTCCCATTGAAACAGATACAGATTTTATACATTTCTTTCCGTGGTTTTGCGTTGTTTACAATATGCTCGGTGAGCAAATCGAAATTTCTTCAGATTTCAGTGACGACTATTCATCAATTGTCGAATTATCGTAAGGAAGCGACTTTTCTTACAGTTATGATGCTGTCTGATAAGAAAATATCATTCGGAGCCGAACCTGTCGTCTGCTCACTAACCTCCCCGCTGCCTACGTACGTTTGCATAAATATAATCAGCCCAATCCAAATGTTCGGCTGATAATATCTTTACAGTCCGAGATTTCGTTTTTAGCTGGAAAATTTCCGGAAACGGCATGTCACTTTACGACGCGCCACAAACACTATGGCGGTAAATGCAAGTTTTCTCTGTCGAGGGTCATAGTTCTGCAAAACAATTATTTTCTAACCTATCGTTGACTGTTTCGGGAAATCTCTTGGATAAAAGTAACCTAAACACTAGCCACATATATGCAACTCAGTGTATGTATCCACGACTGAGTTGCACACCCTTACTCCGAGAGACATCAGTAGCGTCATTTTCTTCGTGGCCAAACATGACAAAATATACAATTGACTAAATGCCATAGTCAATTGTACATTTTGTCATGTTTGGCCACGAAGAAAATGACGCTACTGATGTCTCTCGGAGTAAGGATGTGCAACTCAGTCGTGGATACATACACTGAGTTGCATATATGTGGCTACCTAAACACCTGTAGCGTCCTAAATGAGGAATGCTGATATTTGTTGCGATGATTGATTCAAGGCAGTCAAATATTCTTCACGTGACATGATTCGTGTTTCGGCGAAACAAAAACAACAACATAACATTAATTTTTACGTAGCGCTTTCTCCCAAAATATATCATCCAAACATCATTTACCTGATAAATTTATGTAGCTAAATTTCACTTCAGGTTTTGCTAGCCTAGTAGTGGGCCCAAGTCAACCTTGCTGCCCCAAACCAAACTTCCTTGCATGTCATTGGTCATTGCCTTTTCTGATGTAAACATCTGAGAAGGGCTGTCAATGTTATGCATAATTTGCATCATGGGTTGTTTTGGAGCAGCAAGGTTTACTTGGGCCGCCTAGTGTGACCAATTAGCGACCAATTTTACTGCATTTTTTAAGCTTCGTTAAAAACTAAATCATCCCTGGACCAAAGACTTCCATGGAATAAAGAAGAACCTGTTAAGATTATTTCTGTATCATTTTGTCATTGTTTCCAATCGAACGTTTCAGGTTTGGATGCCCAGAAGCGTATAGGGGTTACTCCGGATTTTTGCCCATGTGTGTAATCAATTATAGCGTGGGTGTTGTTTGAATTTCATTATTTTGACAAGATTTAGTCCATTACTGGTGATAATTTTGCTGTATAAATAAGGTTTGGCTCTTATGAATATCCTAGCACCAATAAAACCTTATATTCTAAATAGTAATTTCCGTTATTTCAGACAACGATTCACCCACCAAGAAAAAAACCCCACCATGGAGCAGTCAATATCTACTGCTAGCATTGATTTCCTGTGCAACATTTGTCAGTCAACCGCATTGTGAAGGAGAACAATTAGTGCTCCCTTGTCGTGGCGTGCGGTTCTGAGCAGTCAGAAATTGCTCGACAAAAAATGTTTACGGTAAGGAACATGAATTTTGTAAATTCTGACAAATAGTCTGAAAATGAACTCATTGGAAAATACTATATTTAGCAAATATTTGAATTGCTTGATGGAAATCCAAGCAGTTGAAGCGGTCGATAGCCTTTTCAACAGTGTAAATACATGTCGTTTGCTTCATTTATTTGCCAAGTTTGCCACCAAAGCAAAATTTAGATAGCACTAAATAAAGACAATAGTGGTTTGTGATCTCATATAAAATTTCATTTCATTCTGTTGGATATTTTTTTTTTGTGCAGGAGGAATTTAAGCTCCCAACCCACACTATTACGTCCCACACGCTAATTGGTAATTTAGGCTAACGAACTGTAGCTATCAATTTAAAAATAACATCTAATTTAAAATTAAATTCACAGACCTCTCAAGTTATAATTTTGCCAAGGCATGAGACTCGAGTATATCCACCCAGGAGATACGAGCCCCCCAAAAATGTTTTGTTTCATATAACATGTATAATAGCCTACCATCATACATTTCACCCATCACAGAGGCTATAAAATGCATACATTATAACCAAGTCTAAGAAAATGTTGAAATTACTGACTCCTTTTTCTGCAAACTGGAGCAATTTTGAATGATTCTTGGTTGTTTTAGAAATAATTTTATAGAAATGCCCAGATGCAAGAGATTTTGATAAAGCTGTGTGAGAGGATGAGACAGATGCCAAATGCGTGAGTCTATGCCGAATGCATGAGGGTTGATATGTCTGAATTCAAATGTCAAACTGGCCATTTGACCAACGTGAAAGTTCTCAAACCATAAATTTATTTCATCTCAAAAGTTCAACAGTCCAGTCCCTAATATCTTATTTTACCACACAAGAATTAATCAACAAAACTAAATTTCTGTTGAGTTACTTACAATGTAGTCAGAGGCTGTTACTTTTTAATTGCTGTCACTACCTGTACCGGTATTTGAGTTATTTGAGAAGAAATATATTCCTATTTTTTGTGCATAAATGTTCGGGGGTGGGGGGGTGTGAGTCCAAATTTTTGGTCACACTGTCAATACTCATACTGAGGCGATTGAAGACGCCTGACATGATAACTTACAACAGGCATACACCACCATGTGCCTTCACATTAGCAAAGCAGTCATGACGATCTATGAACGGTAGGGCTGAGTTATGAGACCTCTGGCAATGAAAGGCATCTTCACGCATAGATGGCCAATTGGGAGCAATGATAGTCCAAACATGCTCCTCTGCTGAAAAATGTCATTTCTCTACTACTGCCCACTGATAACTCCATCCCTCATCCCTGCTAACTTCATCCCTCATCCCTGCTAACTTCATCCCTCATCCCTGATAACTCCATCCCTCATTGCTGATAACTCCATCCCTCACCCCTCCATCCCTCATCCCTGATAACTACATCCCTCATCCCTGATAACTACATCCCTCATCTCTCATAACTCCATCCCTCATCCCTCATAACTCCATCTCTCATCCCTCATAACTTCATCCCTCACCCCTCCATCCCTCCATTCTTCATCACTCATCCCTCCATCCCTCATCGCCTCATAACTCCATCCCTCATCCCTCCATGACTCATAACTCCATCCCTCATAACTCCATTCCTCATCCCTGATAACTCCATCCCTCACCCCTCCATCCCTCATCCCTGATAACTACATCCCTCATCTCTCATAACTCATAACTCCATCCCTCACCCCTACATCCTTCATCACTTATCCCTCGATCCCTCATCACTCCATCCCTCACAACTCCATCCCTCATCCCTGATAACTCAATCCCTCATAACTCCATCCATCATCCCTCATAACTCCATCTCTCATAACTCCATCCCTCATCCCTCATAACTCCATCCCTCATCCCTGATAACTCCATCGCTCATCGCTGATAACTCCATCGCTCATAACTCCATCCCACATCGCTGAGAACTCCATCCCTCATCGCTGATAACTCCATCCCTCATCCCTGATAACTCCATTCCTCATCCCTCCAACCTCCATCCCTCATCGCTCCATCTCTATCTCCATCCCTCATCCCTCATAACTCCATCCCTCATCACCTCATCACTCCATCCCTCATCACCTCATCACTCCATCCCTCATCACTCCTTCCCTCTATCCCTCACCCCTCCATCCCTTGTCTCCTCATCCCTCATAACTCCATCCCTCATCACCTCATCCCTCCTTCCCTTACCCCTCCATCCACTCCCTCATCCATCCCTCCATCCCCTCACCAATCCAGTCATCCATTCATCCACTCACCCATCATCCATCCCTCATCCATCCACCCCTCCCCTCATCCATCCCCTCACCCATCCAGTCATCCATCCATCCACTCACTCACTCGCCCATCCACTCACTCGCTCATCTCTGGTAACTTTCATCTCTCATCTCTGGTAACTTTCATCTCTCATCTCTGATAACTTTCATCTCTCATCTCTGATAACTTTCATCTCTCATCTCTGATAACTTTCATCTCATCTCTGATAACTTTCATCTCTCATCTCTGATAACTTTCATCTCTCATCGCTGATAACTTTCATCTCTCATCGCTGATAACTTTCATCTCTCATCGCTGATAACTTTCATCTCTCATCGCTGATAACTTTCATCTCTCATCGCTGACAACTTTCATCTCTCATCTCTTTCATCTCTCATCTCTGATAACTTTCATCTCTCATCTCTGATAACTTTCATCTCTCATCTCTGATAACTTTCATCTCTCATCTCTTTCATCTCTCATCTCTGATAACTTTCATCTCTCATCTCTGACAACTTTCATCTCTCATCTCTGACAATTTTCATCTCTCATCTCTGACAACTTTCATCTCTCATCTCTGATAACTTTCATCTCTCATGTCTGATAACTTTCATCTCCCATCTCTGGTAACTTTCATCTTTCATCTCTCATCTCTGATAACTTTCATCTCTCATCTCTGACAACTTTCATCTCTCATCTCTGACAATTTTCATCTCTCATCTCTGACAACTTTCATCTCTCATCTCTGATAACTTTCATCTCTCATGTCTGATAACTTTCATCTCCCATCTCTGGTAACTTTCATCTCTCATCTCTCATCTCTGATAACTTTCATCTCTCCTCTCTGATAACTTTCATCTCTCATCTCTTTCATCTCTTTCATCTCTCATCTCTTTCATCTCTCATCTCTGATAACTTTCATCTCTCATCTCTGATAACTTTCATCTCTCATCTCTTTCATCTCTCATCTCTGATAACTTTCATCTCACATCTCTGACAACTTTCATCTCTCATCTCTGACAATTTTCATCTCTCATCTCTCATCTCTGACAACTTTCATCTCTCATCTCTGACAACTTTCATCTCTCATCTCTGATAACTTTCATCTCTCATCTCTGATAACTTTCATCTCCCATCTCTGGTAACTTTCATGTCCCATCTCTGATAACTTTCATCTCTCATCTCTCATCTCTGATAACTTTGATCTCTCATCTCTGATAACTTTCATCTCTCATCTCTTTCATCTCTCATCTCTGATAACTTTCATCTCTCATCTCTGATAACTTTCCTCTTTCATCTCTCATCTCTGATAACTTTCATCTCTCATCTCTGATAACTTTCATCTCTCATCTCTGATAACTCCATCTCAACTTTCATCTCTCATCTCTGATAACTCCATCCTTCATAACTTTCATCTCTGATAACCTTTATCTCTCATCTCTTTCATCTCATCTCTGATGAGAGATGGAGCTATTAGAGTTGAGAGATGAAGTTATCAGAGATGAGAGATGAAGTTATCAGAGATGAGAGATGGAGTTATCAGAGATGAGAGATGAAAGTTGAGATGGAGCTATCAGAGATGAGAGAGGAGAGTTATCAGATGAGAGATGGAGTTATCAGATATGAGGGATGAAGTTATCAGAGATGAGGGATGGAGTTATCAGAGATGAGATATGAAAGTTGAGATGGAGTTATCAAAGATGAGAGATGAAAGTTATCAGATGAGAGATGGAGTTATCAGATATGGGGGATGAAGTTATCAGAGATGAGAGATGAAGTTATCAGAGTTGAGAGATGGAGTTATCAGACACGAGGGATGGAGTTATCAGAGATGAGGGATGAATTTATCAGAGATGAGCGATGAAGTCATCAAAGATAAGAGATGAAGTTATCAGTGATGAGGGATGGAGTTATCAGAGATGAAGGATGAAGTACTCAGAGATGAGAGATGCAGTTATCAAAGATAAGAGATGAAGTTACCAGAGATGAGGGATTTAGTTATCAGAGATGACAGATGAAGTTATGAGATGAGAGATGAAGTTATCAGAGATGAGAGATGAAGTTAGCAGAGATGAGAGATGAAGTAATCAGAGATGACAGATGAAGTTATGAGGGATGAATTTATAAGAGATGATGGATGAAGTTATCAGTGAGGAGAGCTGAAGTTATCAGGGATGAGAGATGAAGTTATCAGAGATGAATGATGGAGTTATCAGAGATGATGGATGGAGTTATCGGAGATGGGAGATGCAGGGATTAGAGATGAGGTTATCGGAGATAAGAGATGAAGTTTTCAGAGCTGAGAGATGAAGATATCAGAGATGAGGGATGAAGCTATAAGAGATGAGGAATGAAGTTATCAGAGATGAGAGATGAAGATATCAGAGATGAGGGATGAAGTTATCAGAGATGAGAGATGAAGTTATAAGAGATGAGAGATGAAGTAATCAGTGATGAGAGATGAAGTTATCAAGGATGAGAGATGAAGTTATCAGGGATGAGAAATGAAGTTAGCCGAGATGAGGGATGGAGTTATCGGAGATGAGAGATGAAGTAATAGTTATCAGAGATGAGGAATGAAGTTAACAGAGATGGGGATGAAATTATCTTTCAGAGGATCATGGGTGAAATCGAATGCCGGTCTTGATACTATTTTTGTCATAATTTTTCATATTTTTTTTTACACCCCAAAACTGCACAAAAATTCACATCACCATTTCACATCATGTAATTATGTAATTATTCCCTGATTACAGGCCTAGATTTTCCGAGGAAAATTGTATGGATAAACAAGTTCGAAATTCTGACTAAGAAATCATCCAAATATGCATTGCATAATCAGCATTACTGTGTCATCATCAGAGCGGCCATTTTGCCTTTTTTTTTCAACCCAGAAAAATTGTTATAGGTTTCACCTCCAAGGATTAAGATTAAGAGAGAAGAGGGGAGGTGGGTTGGGGCGAAATGACCCCTCCCCATGCTGCAGCTCCCCCAAAATCGCTTAGGCCAATTGATGGGAGTTCACAGAGGGGAGAGAATATACTGTTGAACAGTAGGGGGTTTATTGAGAGAAGTTCAGAGAGAAGAGATGAGCAAGAAATTACTGTTCAGTGACAGGTTATAATAGCTGCGTGAGAGGTTTCAAAATTAAGGGAGAAGTGATTGTAGCCGAAGAAGAATTTCAGGTAGAAGTCTCCCATGGCAACAGTATCGACTTACAGGCCGAATTTATTGGAAAGTATAGAGAGAAATTATTAGATGAAGCTTTTGAGGTTCAGGTAGAAGAGAAGTAATCCAGAAAGAGCAAATGAAGTCAACAGATAATGATAAGGTTAACGATTAGTATTGCGATGTCGTGTTTGCTCCAACAAGTGGAGGGAATGCCACCCCCTTGCGTTGTCACCGTAAGGTATCCGGGGGAGTGTGGTTAGTAACGGTTTAGTTGCACGTACCTGGATCTGCTGCACGGATATGTCTCATACCACCTGCCTATTTATCTCACTTGGATATATGTCAAACCAGCAGAGAAATCGCATCTTCACACACAAGCCGACGTTCTCATTCAGTTTTCGAATTACACTTCGAAATATGACCAAAAAAGTGGGCTTGTGTATGAAGATGGGAAATCGTAACATCAGTTATGTTTCCATACATTCCATGGACAAAATTTTCCATTTCTGATCAATATTTTTTAATTGATTCGATTCTCCAAACACCTGGGTTTTTTTCAAAAGTGATAGAAAATGTATAATTAACAAATTTTGGACCGCGAATTAATGCTATTGTTTCCAGTCTATGTCAGCAAGTATTTCCAATTGGTTGAAAGAAATTTCAAATTTACGATTACATTCATTATAGGATCATGGTACAAACAGATGTACATTTATTTAATTGTGATCTTTCTTGACTATGAAGACGAAGTATGAATTCGAGGTAATTATATAATTACAATCAATATTGATGAAATGGAAACTTTTTATTTCACAATGATAATATTAATGCATCGAGTTCCACGCACATTCTATGTGGAAGCTATACACATCTATATTGTGGATAACTGATGTTTGATTTCTAAATTCTTATAATACATTATACAATTCTGTGATACCGTGCATGAACCAACCTCAATTAATCAATGCAGACGTGATGGTGAAGAGGGATCAGATTTGATGGAGTTTAATCCTGAAAATGGTTGTGGTTCATGCAAGGATATCAGACAATTATCAGTGAAAAATGACATACTACACTGTAAACTTAGGCGTTAACTTATTGAATGCCTAAATTGTAACACTTACTGAATTGTGTTGAAATTGTTAACTTCCATGTTCAATTTTCAACTTTAACACTCATTAACACCATTAACGATTAGCCATTATTTAAATGCAGAATGCATTATTTAACAATTTTAACAGGGGTATTAAATTTGTGAACACTAATATGTTTGAGTTCAGAATGCTATTCTTCAGCATTTGAATACCTGTGGCAATGGTTTACAATTTGAACACCATTACATGATCAATAAGTGTTACAATGTAGGCGTTCAATAGGTTAACACTCATTTTACAGTGTATCGGTATATAAAATATCAGCTGAAAAGAAAAAAAGAACAAGAAGAAGACATTGATAAATATCGTTTATGTAAGGATGTTTGGGTGATGTAGTTGGGTGCAAGCTTTATTTCAACTGCTACAGAAAATCGGCAAAAGTCTGAAAAAGTTCAAACATGGCAAAAATCAATATTTCGTCTCCTCAATACTTCCCCATTCCAGGATATGAACATCCCCAAAATTTCGGAAGCATCCAATGAAAAAATACTGATTATATACTGGA
This sequence comes from Hanleya hanleyi, assembly GCA_036873755.1. Classification (NCBI taxonomy): domain Eukaryota; kingdom Metazoa; phylum Mollusca; class Polyplacophora; order Lepidopleurida; family Hanleyidae; genus Hanleya; species Hanleya hanleyi. The sequence goes on along the minus strand of JAVTVY010016955.1, from coordinate 11,160 downwards.
ATAGATGCAGAAAATCAGCAAAGTTCCAAAATATCTCAACAAATATGTCAAAAATTAATATTTCAAATCATAAATAGAATATGCACTTCGCCAATCCATATTAAATGAAATATGTGAAAACCATTAGACAGGGTCTATATACTGAAATAGACGCAAAAAGAATTTGACAAAGCCCCAATAGTTCAATACCTAATAAAAATTTGTTTCATCTCATTCGTATCTTCATATCTTCAAACCATGCTATACAAAGTTCTCTTCTGATAAAAAAAAACTGGGGGGGGTTCAAAAATTGAAAAATTTAAAAATAAACTTTCATATTTTTAAGCTTGACATTACCTTCACATACATTATTGCTATCATGCACCTACGCTATAATCCTTTATTTAACAGAACAAAAAATAGTCCCTGTGGCCTCGGATTCGTCGATGCCTATGCATGAATACCCAGAATCTCATAACTTTTTTCTTTCCTATTCCACCGCAGTGTGAATAACCCAATAGCGGGGAGGCTGGGAGGGTATTGGGCTAATGTCATGGCCTGATTGTCCGTCGTCGGTAAACATCTTCTTCTCTGAAACCGCTTGGCCGGTTGAAGCTGAAACTTGGCATGAATGTTCCCTCCAATGAGTACACCAGAATTTGTTCATGCGGTGTCAATATAATTTTAAATATGGCTGCCATGGTGGCCATCTTGAATTTGCCAGTGAAATCTTGTCATCATTATTTTTCAGTAACTACTTCATGGATCTTTCTCAAATTTGGTACCCCGGTTCCCCTTTGGGTCTAGATGTACAACATGTGGACGTTAGTCCAATTTGAATATCCAATATGGCCACCAGGTGGCCATCTTGGATTTCCCCATGAAACATTGTTATCGTGATTTCTCTGAAAGTACTAAATGGATCTTTCTCAAATTTGGTATGCAGGTTTCCCTTCGGGTCTAGTTGTACAAGATACCTTTTTCGGTCCGATTCGACAATCCAATATGGCCACCAGGTGGCCATCTTGGATTTCCCCATGAAAATTTGTTATCACGATTTCTCAGGAACCACTGCATGGATCTTTCTCAAATTTGGTACACAGGTTCCCCTTGGGGTGTAGTTGCGCAAGATACCTTTTGTGGTCTTATTCAAAAATCAAATATGGCCACCAGGCGGCCTTTTGGATTTCCCAATGAAACATTGTTATCATGATTTCTCAGGAAGTATTGCATGGATCTTTCTCAAATTTGGTACACAGCTTGCCCTTGTGGTCTAGTTGTACAAGATACCTTTTTCGGTCCGATTCGAAAATCCAATATGGCCACTAGGTGGCCATCTTGGATTTCTCTATGAAACTTTATCGCGATTTCTCAGGAACCACTGAATGGATCTTTTTCAAATTTGGTACACAGGTGCAAGATATCTTCTCTGATTCGAAAATCCAATACGGCCATCAGGCGGCCATCTTGGATTTCCCTATGAAACTTTGTTATCGTGATTTCCCAGGAAGTACTGCATGAATCTTCCTCGAATTTGGTACACAGGTTCCACTGGGGTCTAGTTGTGCAAGATACCTTTTGTGATTTGATTCAAAAATCTAATATGGCCACCAGGCGGCCATCTTGGATTTTCCTATGAAACTTTGTCATCGTGATTTCTCAGGAAATTACTGCATGGATCTTTGTAAAATTGGGTACACAGGTTCCCCTTGTGGTCCAGTTGTGCAAGATACCTTTTTTGGTTCATTCGAAAATCCAATATGGCCGCATCTTGAATTTCCCTTGAAACTTTGTCATCATGAAATCTCAGGAAATTACTGCATGGATCATTTAGTGTTCACGGACAACACAAGTTAGAAACTCTTCTACTGCAGTTCTTCAGTAAAAATTTCTTGCAGCTACTTTCGCCAGTTACAGCCAGATGAGCTACAGTGCCGTGGCACTATCTTTGTTCTGTGTTATCATAAAGCAGTAAGGTATGAGTTCAACAGCATTAGAAATAGTAATTTTGACAAAAATCAATATTTCATATCATAAATAGGATATGCACTTCCAAACCAAATTAAATATGTCAACAAAGTTTCAGAAGCACTCAGTAAAAACTGTTGGACTAGTTGATTTCACAAGAACATGGTCTTATACTGAATTAGATGCAAAAAATTGAAAAAGCCCAAAGAGCATGACCGCCATGTTGGATTTAACCATGGATGTCCATGCCGTGGTTTGTTTTAATGGCCTTAAAATAAGCCCAAATAATAATCTAAGGGATGAAAAAATCAAGATAATTTGAGTCAATATAAATTCCTTGATTTAGATAAAAAAAAAACTCCAAAAATGTTTCAGAAAATCCCCATCATGCTTTGCAATGAGCATTATGTGTATGGTCTTCTCAAATATACTATGTGATGCATTAGATCAAGTGTGACTTATTTGTAGTTTGGGATTCTCAAAATGACTAGGTAAGAAAATGAGCATAAAGATGCATGTGGGAAATATTTGGTAATTTGTTACTAAGTTTTAGATTATTCAAATATAATATGCTATGAACTGAATTTGGGCATTCATGACAAATATAATTTTTGGGCTTCTCAAAATGACTTAATTTGGACAAAGCACATGAAAAACCGCAAGTTCTAATGGTCACCATTTAAATTCACTATAATACTAATAAGATATAAAAAGAATTCAGATGAACATCATTGTAGCCCTTTTGATTTCATAAAAGATGCCTCACTCAGAATGTTAAGACAATAAATTACACCAAAGGTATTTACTGATATTCTGATATACATAACAGATTTGCCAATCATACTTTTCACAGTTGCTAGAGGTCAGTGGACATGACCCCCCATAAGCTTTCCTTCAGACCTACTGAGCGAAGCGGCATGATAGGTCTTATTTTAATCAGACTGCATAAAATTGTGTACCGGTACCTGGGATGCACAAACTGTGTATGTACTAAACACAAAATATGTACCAGCGATAAACAATCTAATGTGGATGTGCACAATTGTTCACAACAGTTTTTAGAGAGTATTGCTTATTTATAGCAATGTGCAAACCATTCATGTCTGTTTAAGGGAATACGATTCTCAGAAATATGCTTACCATAGCAACAGGTTACTAAGGGCTTTATGGTGGAAATTTCGCAGTATTATTAAATTTTAATTACTGAATATGCAGTAACACAGGTTTACGCAATTCATATTCATAAACAATTACTTCGACTTGTTAAGTACCTGATATAAAACGATTAGTTACCAGTTACTATGGTAACCATATATCTGAAAATATTGGCGACCAAATCACAAATCCAATGACGTGTGAATACAATGTTCGTGCAATGCATTCAAAAAATCAGATTCATGTGTATTTTTAGACAAGAAAATTTGCTATTATCTGTCTATCAATTATCTCAGGTACCTTATCTCAAGTTCACAGGGTGGCATCATCAAAGCATAGTTGCATACCAACTTTGCACAACACCTAAAAAATCTCAGCAGCCAGTAGGAATATTTCATGAAATAAATGGTAAAATTTTCAGAAAAAAAGGCAGCATCATATCTCTCTCCCAGAACTTTTTTTTATTTGGTTTCCCCCATTAAAAACGTAATAAATTAGGAAATAATTAGCTGGTGTGAAATTTTGAAAATTTAGTTCCTCTGTTCGGAGGGGTATGCAAATATGCTGAAAAGACGGCAGTGTGATAGGCTACTCTGTAAAAACCACCGTGGATCAGCGATACACATTACTGTGGTGAAAACGCACATCCGCATAAAATTGTGTACCAGTGATTCACATACTGTGTATGTATACGTGTATCTGTGGTACACAATTTAATGTGAATGTGCACAATTGTACACAGTAGTTTTTCGAGAGTATACAGTATGTTGAAATAATTTCCAATGTATTGAGTTCGATAAAAGAAAGTTACCATATTGACTTGTTTGTTGTTGTTTTTTTTGTTATACGGCAGGTGCACATGTTTAATCTGAAATAGTTTTTCATTAAAACTGCATGGTTATTTTGAAAATAAAGACGAACTACCACATTCTTGGTTGATCGTAAATGTTACCGAATTGAAATTTTCAAACAAATCAGGACCATAATTGAGATATAGTGTACCAAGAAAAATCCAAAGTTTTTAAGTACATTTTTAATTCAAATATAGCTATGAAGCAAACCTGTTCTTTTCCATAAAAATTAGATTATTGCGTAGTTACTTTTGGCTTTGCACCCTTCCTGGCATGTTTTTTGTTAAGAGAATGGTACGAAGAATAACCTAAGTGAAAACCTTTCAGCTAAAAATTCGAATTTACTTCATTGACGACCGCCAACGCAGTTTCATGCTGGAGAATAAAAAAAGTAATGTTTATGCGTCCTCCAATATATAACAGTAACTGGGCTACGCTTCAGAACTCGTTTTGTTTATCCGCCATGTAACTGCGCTGGCGGTCAGCGGTTAAGTAAATTCGATTTCTTTCGATTTCGACGTCCATTTAGGTTGATTTATATAATTTGTCCTACAATTCTCTTAAAAAAAGTCATGCCAGGAAGGGCGCAATAATCATATTTTTATTACCGGCATGGAAATAATAGATTACAGGGATCATGTGATATGCCAGGTTGTGCTTAGTTAATTCAGAGACCATACAATTGATTATTTGGTGTCTGGTTAATTTGCAAATGTGTTAAAACAATTTTACTACTCACATTATCGTCTGGACTTGCGTCAACATCTTGACGTGCCTTTTACTCGACTCCAAATTACATATCAGATATTCGGATAAGTGAACGTTAAAGGACTGCCAAAATCTGAATATCCTGAAAATGTCCCAGTCACGCCGTGTATTTTTCATTCTCCGGGTAGTATATCCAAGATAGTATGTATTAACTAAATAACAAACGAACAAACCTTGTCGAGTACATTGGAGTTTTGTTCGAGTTTGCAGCCAATCGGATGTTCTCTGTTTGAAAACAAGAGGAAATCCGATTGGCTGTAAACGAAACGAGTACACATTGGTTGTTCGGAAACAATACGACGGTTTTGTCAGTAAATATTATTGGCTACCGCTTAAAGAAGCGGTTATAATTTTCCGCGGCAAATTTTGTAGAGATGTGTGACATCCTCTTTTATGCCTGGCGTGGGAGATATCTGATAAACATAACGAAGGTGAGAATGTGTATTCACACTTCATATTGTGAGCCGCGAACAAGACTTTTATCTCGACTTCAAATGGCACATTCACTTTCGCACCTGTGAAATTATACATTTGTATGCCCTCTTCGCATTCAAATAAACAATATATATTGACCAATGTAATACATTCTTTGCTATGGAAGACCGCAAAAATTGAAACATGAAAGCGAGTTCGTTGATGCATGTCCCAGAAAGTTTCTTTAAACAAAATAAATAAAACAGAATCTATATATATTTGTACTTTTTTACCCATAAATGGGTTAATGTGTACAAGATTGAAAAACGTAAATCACAACATGTTCATCAAACTCAATCAGAAGATATATGTAAATTATTCATCAAATATTAATTGCCTGCTAATTAGGTTGCGATGAATAAAGTTAACTGTCAAGAGATATTATTGTCCTATCGAGCATATTGATGAGGTTAAACAGACGTTAACTCATAATTAACCAACTTACTGTGTAGCGAAGGGAGAATTTAGGTCTTATTTTAATCAGACTGTCATAAGTAGTAGGAAGAACACCGATTCATTAGCATTTGTGAGGGTGAAAATGGGAAGGGTTGGTCCCGGTTGGTTGATGACGTCACATCCGATGATGCCACGTCCGGTCCGGGTTAGACATCAACGGTCATTTCCGGTCACGTTTTTATATGATGTCACGGATGACTAAATATATGTGTCCATGTGGCTTCTCAGTCATGTCAATGGGGCAGTCGCTTCGTCTGAATCACTGGAAATCGTCGGAAATGTCCAGCCATCTTCGGGAATGTCCGGAATGTTCGGGGGGAAATTGACTTTTTAGCTTATCATATTAGGGTCATTATGCCCCCAAGCAGAGGATCATGGGTAAATTCAAAATAGTGACCATGTGGCGTACAAGAAAAGTGACGTTTTCGTCATTTTCTTCAGAATTCCTGCTTTTCTCCCAGGCAAAGTGGTCAAAAGCTATTTTATTTCAGATCAGATTATTATTATTTACTCATTTATCATGCATTTTTGTGACGAAAACCCACAAATAAAAATTTTGGAAAATCTTACCGAAAAATCGTTCAATTTTTTAATTTTTTTTAATGATATCACTGTGGCGTCATCATGGCAGCCAGAATGAATTTCTCTGCATTTTCCAGTAAAGTCTGACCCAAAGATATAATGTCTAGCCTAAAGGAGAGCGAAAATATATAGGGGGCACTTTTCGCCTCTCCCCAGGCTGCGGTACACCCCAAATCGCTCCGGCCACATTTTAAAAAATGTGTTCTAATCCACTCACGAGTGACGTTACAGCGTCTCACAAGTTGCTGCAATGTGCATCAACCTCGATTCGTGAAGAATCACCGTTGGCGGCTAGTATGAGCATGACCAGGGCAAGATCTGAGAGAAAGTCAGTGGTTTAAATATACAGTTTCATTACCGAGCTTAGATTTGTTCTTCGCAATTGTGGCGGAAGGTTTTGCGTTTCAAAGCTTGAAAGATGAAGATGTAGTGATTACTGCTCGCATCGCATGGAACACCTCTGGAAGGTGATGGGTCAATAGTGTGACAAGTGTTTTCGCTCTCTATGCTCAATCCACACGAAGCTGCATTTCTTTTTCTTTTTTTGTGGAAATATCGGACAATATCCTGCTTTTCCATCTACATCTTTTTGCAACCATAACATCACATTTTGCGTCCATCGGTGACGTCCGACACAGAAACTCAAAATAAAAACAAACGGGCAAACATCCCACCATGTTCGGAAACAGTTGTTCAATTCGAAAAGTCCACCACTGTTACTTGTTAAACGTGCGGTCGATTAGAAATCATATTTCCAGGGTTTTGTCTATATTAATGCTAGGCACACTACCAGATTTTCAATGCAGATAGATTGTGGATCAAAATTCAACAGGATAAGAAATCCTCTTTAGATTCACGAATATACGGGAAGTATTCACGGAATCCACCAAATTCGTTAGTGAAAAACAAAATTCTCGATGCACCAACCATTTTGATGAAGACTATATATTCGCCTTGCCTAGTTTGACCTGGGACTAGTCTGGAAGGTGATGGGTCAATAGTGTGCCAAGGGGTTTCGCTCACTATGCCCAATACACACGAAGCTGCATTTCTTTCTTTTTTGTGTGTGTGGAAATATCGAACAATATCGCGCTTTTCCATGCATCTACAACATCTTTATGCAACCATAACATCACGTTTTACGTCTATCGGTGAAGTCCGACACAGAAACTCAAAATAAAAGCAAACGGACAAACACTACACCATCTCCGGAAACAGTTGTTCAGTTCGAAAAGACAACCAGCTGTTACTTGTTAAACGTGCGGTCGATTAGAATTCATATAATTCCAGAGTGACGGAATCACGGTTTGGAAGGTACTTTAAAAGTTTGAGGCGCTCGTTATTGAAATTTTATTCTATATAAGCATATTTTCTACGTCTAGTTACTGCTGTCGAGTTTCAAAAAAAGTATATCTGAAATATTGCAGATTTTTCGTTATATAATCTTTGGAAATGTCCGTCACGGAATCACAGTGAAAGTCTTTCGTTTTGACTAGTGTTTGTCTATTTTTGTTGCTGATCTGTTTCAATCTGATTATTCTTATATGACATCTCTTACTAACATACAGTACCCAAGGATGATAAGATGTTTTTCCTCGTGAGAAAAGCGCGACTGGGTCATCACAGGGGTTAACTCTATAGTCCGTGACGGAATCACAAACAAATCGTGACGGAATCACGAGAGGGTTTTTTATCTCGCCTTACGAAGTAAAGGGGAGATATTGTGAGAGGGGGAAAGAGGATGTCGTCGTCGGTGTCGGTGTCGGTGTCGGCGTCGGTGTCGGTGTCGGTGTCCCCTGCCTGGAAATGAATGGGTTTTTGGTTTAGCAAGTTAAAAAAAAATCTAGAAAAATTAGAAAAATATAAAAAAAAATATAAAAAATATGGGGGGTGGGTATGCCACCTGGGGGTACTACCCCTGGGGTACTCTAATGTTAAAATCCCTATGAATGAGTTTTGCGTTTAGCTGAAGTGCACATGTACATCTGTACTTGGAAAGTTTCTTGCAGTTGTCAGCTGTCATTGGATGATTATGAAACTTGGTATACATGTTTCTTATGATAAGAGGATGTACCTGTGCTATTTTTGAGAAGAAATATTAATTTTTCTCAAAATTATGGCAAATGAAGAGTTTTCTGTTTAGGTAAATTGTACATGTAGGCCTCTACATGTATACATATACATCTACATGGTAACTTTGCTCCAGTTGTCAGCTGTCATTGGATGATTATGAAACTTGGTACACATGTTTCTTATGATTAGAGGATGTACCTGTGCTATTTTTGACAAGAAATATTAATTTTTCTCCAAATTATGGTAAATGAAGAGTTTTCTGTTTAGGTAAATTGTACATATACATGTCCATGGTAAGTTTGCTCCAGTTGTCAGCTGTCATTGGATGATTATGAAACTTGGTACACATGTTTCTTATGATAAGAGGATGTACCTGTGCTATTTTTGAGAAGAAATATTAATTTTTCTCAAAATTATGGCAAATGAAGAGTTTTCTGTTTAGGTAAATTGTACATACAGGCCTCTACATGTATACATATACATCTACATGGTAATTTTGCTCCAGTTGTCAGCTGTCATTGGATGATTATGAAACTTGGTACACATGTTTCTTATGATTAGAGGATGTACCTGTGCTATTTTGGACAAGAAATATTAATTTTTCTCCAAATTATGGCAAATGAAGAGTTTTCTGTTTAGGTAAATTGTACATGTAGGCCTCTACATGTATACATATACATGTACATGATAAGTTTGCTGCAGTTGTCAGCTCTCATTGGATGATTACGAAACTTGGTACAAATGTTTCTTATGATTGGAGGATTTATTTGTGCTATTTTTGAGATGAAATATTAATTTTTCTCCAAATTATGGCAACTGATTGAGTTTTGCGTTTAGCCGAAGTGCACATGTACATCTGTACACCACAGTTTGCTGTAGTTGTCAGCTGTCATTGAATGATTATGAAACTTGGTACACATGTTTCTTATGATTAAAAGATGTACCTGTGATACCATCCATACCATCACTACCATCCATACCATCACTGCCATTCCTACCATCACTACCATCCATACCATCACTACCATCCATATCATTCCTACCATCACTACCATCCATATCATCACTACCATCCATACCATCACTACCATCCATACCATCACTACCATCCATACCATAACTACCATTCCTACCATCACTACCATCCATACCATCACTACCATCCATACCATCACTACCATCCATACCATCGCTACCATTCCTACCATCACTACCATCCATACCATCACTACCATCCATGCCATCACTACCATCATTACCATTCCTACCATCCATACCATCACTACCATTCCTACCATCACTACCATCCATACCATCACTACCATCCATACCATCACTACCATCACTACCATCCATACCATCGCTACCATTCCTACCATCACTACCATCCATACCATCACTACCACCCATACCATTCCTACCATCCATACCATCACTACCATCCATACCATCAGTACTATCCATGCCATCACTACCATCCATACCATCACTACCATTCATACCATTCCTACCATCCATACCATCACTACCATCCATACCATCACTACTATCCATACCATCCATACCATCACTACCATTCATACCATTCCTACCATCCATACCATCACTACCATCCATACCATCACTACCATCCATACCATCACTACCATCCACACCATCACTACCATTCCTACCATCCATACCATCACTACCATCCATACCATTCCTACCATCACTACCATCCATACCATCACTACCATCCATACCATCACTACCATCCATACAATCCATACCATCACTACCATCCATACCATCACTACCATCACTACCATCCATACCATCACTACCATCCATACCATAACTACCATTCCTACCATCACTACCATCCATGCCATCACTACCATCCATACCATCACTACCATCCATACCATCACTACCATCCATACCATCGCTACCATCACTACCATCCATACCATCACTACCATCCATACCATCACTACCATTCATACCATTCCTACCATCCATGCCATCACTACCATCCATACCATCACTACCATCCATACCATCACTACCATCCATGCCATCACTAGCATCCATACCATTCCTACCATCCATACCATCACTACCATTCCTAACATCACTACCATCCATACCATCACTACCATCCATACCATCACTACCATCCATACCATCACTACCATCCATACCATCACTACCATCCATACCATCCATACCATCACTACCATCCATACCATCCATACCATCACTACCATCCATACCATCACTACCATCTCTACCATCACTACCATCCATACCATCACTACCATCCATACCATCACTACCATCCATACCATCACTACCATCACTACCATCCATACCATCACTACCATCCATACCATAACTACCATTCCTACCATCACTGCCATCCATACCATCACTACCATCCATACCATCACTACCATCCATACCATCACTATCATCCATACCATCACTACCATCCATACCATAACTACCATCTATGACATCCTACCATCCATACCATCACTACCATCCATACCATCACTACCATCCATACCATAACTACCATTCCTACCATCACTACCATCCATACCATCACTACCATCCATACTATTCCTACCATCCATACCATCACTACCATCCATACCATCACTACTATCCATACCATCACTACCATCCATACCATCACTACCATTCATACCATTCCTACCATCCATACCATCACTACCATCCATACCATCACTACTATCCATACCATCCATACCATCACTACCATCCATACCATCCATACCATTCATACCATTCCTACCATCCATACCATCACTACCATCCATACCATCACTACCATTCATACCAT
>JAVTVY010016954.1:0-61799 GCA_036873755.1 Hanleya hanleyi | reverse complement strand
CAATGTAAGCATAATAGTCCTTTCTTGGAATAGTAGGATAATTTGATGCATATTTACCATATTTACAGCAGTTATCAATAGTTAAAAATTTGCTCCATGCTGTAGGTATAGGAAAAAGGGGAAAAGTATGAACCACAAATAGTCAAAGACCGATGCCCCTGCTGCTGCTACAGGGAAACCTTTTGTCTAAGGATTAACTTCATTTATATCGGGGAATCAAGCATTAGTCTATTCAGTTACTGTTAACATTCAATGTCAACTGGCTGGACGAGAAATTTGCTACGTATGGCAAGGCAATGTATGGTGATCCATCTAATAATTCAATCCCCCTATCTAAATTCAAACACCCCTGAATTTTGGAACAAAATTCAATCGGCTGTTCTGATAAATTTGATCCCACTCTAAAATCATTGATAATGAAGAATTAATGGATTATATGCATGATTTTGAACAAATTCTGTCAACTTCCTGTTATAATAAATTTGATCACCCTTGATTTTGTGGTAGAAAATTTCACTTCCTCTGATTAAATTATTGGAGGATTCACTTCACCTGCGAATGAACCTTTAATAAAATGTCAGATAAAAATTAAATCAGACAATTAACTGAGAATTCCCAAGCCTAATTATGGTCTGACAATCACAGCTGAATATATGAAAAATATTTTGGGAATTTATAGATAAGAAATGTTTGAATTATTGGAGAGCTTAGCATAGAGGTTTTCATATAAATTTTAATTCTTTTTCGTTTTCAGACTCCAATCTGTCATCATGAGTAGCAATGTTCTTTATCCTCGCCGTACATTAACTTACCTGTCTGGTTTGTTTGATCGACTGAATACAAAGTCTGGTAACAAATGGGGCGCTTCTTCTTGACGGGTTTCTATTACCTGTAAATACACAGAATAGCACTGATTGAAACAACAAAATAGGTCAATAAACTAGGTTTTGGAAGTTGTTTGCAGCAGGATAGATCAGAGTCCAGCCAAAATGGGTCAATCGCACTGACTTTTAATGTTTTGGGCTCATGTATGTGTGGTGTAAGTTTGGTATTCCTGGGCATAGTCATTCTTGGGATATGATTGTTAATGAGAAAACGAACAAATGTACAGTACACGATGACGACAATAGCCCAAGACCAAGTTTGGCTGAGGGGTAAAAACTTGGAGTTCTGAACAAATCCAGGATACTGTCTCTCCCGACAGGACTCAGCTCACAGAGGGTCAAGCCTCACAGCATCTATTGTTTTGAGATTTATATCTGGAAACCCAGATTACCAACAGACCAGTATTGGAATATAAATATTTTGGACAGACCTTTCTTCCCGGAATTCATGCGGGAATCTATTTTAGGTCAACGTTTCGCTATTTGATATTAATTTGGACAACAGGTGGAGTCCAAATTCATATTCGTATTCATATTTTAATGGAATAATTTTAACCAATTAATCCATACAGTTCACGTCTCTAAAGTTAAATTAGACTGCAAATCTTGTAAACAAATGAAAAATTCAACTTGAATGGTCAAATTCAAGGAAGATAAAGAATGGAAGAACAAGAGATAATTCTGTTATGGAATGTGACTGTCGATGCTCAGACTATCTGGGTTCATCATGTTCATCTACAACAGAACTCTGTTACCCAGAATTCACCTCTGTATTTCTACTAATGACAGTGTCACAGTGATTGACAGACTGTTGTATCGAGTACCTGCGTGATGTGTTGGCACAGTGATGGCACAGCTGTCAGCTGACTGACCAAATTTAGGTACGCTGACACCAGCGCGTGGATTGCACATCTGTGGGGGGTGGGCAGATGAATTGCAGTACAGGCTAAATTCTGAAAGAGAACGTCAGATATTTGTCAGACATGAAATCAATGTTGCTAGGGAATGGGTTGCTTTGTATGACCCGCTCACATCTATTTATCATCACTATCATCAACGAAAATATTTTCCCCCATACTTTTATATTTCACAGCTTTAACCAGCAATTTAATGGTGCTACGATGACAAATTTCTTTTGATCTCCCAGGTTTGTCAACGAGGGAAAACTACATACTGCATGTTAAACAGGCTCACACTAGGTACTCTAACAGCCTAACTGATCCGGGTAAGCAAAAATGTCTTTGACTAATCGGTGACCTCATTATCGAGTTAGTTATCGAGGGAGGCCTAAGTAGAGCAGCTGAGTTAAAAATGGTGACCAGTCAGCTGGTGAAATCTCCAAAGAAACGCAACCTCAAGAATGCACACTCCACTCGGTTCTGATTAAAATTAAATATAATATATTTCACTTACAAATTTCAATATTTGTATGTTGTTCAAACTTCGCTGACACGAGTGAGTCTAAAATCATTCAACTGCGTGAAGCTTAGTCGGGTGATCTGTGACGTCCCTTACTCGACTGGAGGTATGGTCGAAGTCGCTGATAGTAGTCATGTGAGTATAGTCATGCTAGATTATGTACTAACTCGTACCTGAATATCCAGAGCCAGTCTGAATAATTCCACGAGAATGTCGTCCTGTCCCATCTCAATACAGATGAGAGCCATGGTACAGAACAGGGCCTCAAAGTTATCCAGGCGGTTAGTCTCCATCTCCATGTTTTCATACATGTGAACATAGATGTTTGTCCCCACCTGAAACAACAACAACAACAACCTCAATTTGATAAACTGATCTAATTGAGAAATAATTTGTCCTAAAATTTATTAACTTTTCCACACAAAGGCGACAGACATTTAGGCCTACCACTCCTCACCTGCCCTGTAAAATAGAACCTCTCAAATGAACACCTGCATTTGTCAACGTGACACATGTAGATTTCACATGTCACAACATTCTCAACCGTGCTAAAACCAGATATATGCACAGTTTATCAGTGGTACATATGTACAAGTGTTACAAAATTACCATTACAAGAAAAAAGTCCAGTAAGCAGTCTGCTATACTGGGCCTGGGTTAAGGAACCCTCTTACAGTTCAGGTTCAATATTCTATCCCAGGCAAGCCACTTTCAAGTCGAGGACAGAATCTAGATTTTCATTCAGTGTATTTTATTGATGAGAACCCGTCTTAAACTGGTTTCTATTGATTGCGTCAATATAGTCTATCAATCATGTCAACTGCACTTAACAGCTTTCCACACAGCAAATAGATTGTCATATAAGTGCGCTGTTTTGGTATTTATATTGGCTCATATTTTATATCAAAAAAATCTTCTTTTTTTTCAAAGATTTGTTGATATCCAAAATAAAGTTCTAGTTTTGATAAATGAAAAAAGACCAAAACAACTTGCCATACATTTCAGAATGTTTACTTTCCGACTAAAACAATGGGTTCTCTAAACTCTGTATGCCTGCATCCACAGATTGACTGAAAGCAGACATATATCCGAAAGCCATAGGCTTGAGGGTAGCAACTGATGTCAAAGAAGGCAGTCAAACCGGTCTTAATTGACTACCATGAGAAAACAGAAAAAATAGTCTCTTAAGGCAGGTGATTGTTCAATAAAAGTGGTTTAACATGGAAAACATATTGGGGAGCCTTCAATTCACTCAATAAAGGTGTCGTATGAGCATGTTCGACTGTATACCGTAAATGCACTCAATACATGTAATTGGTATTCAAATCAGTACGATACGTTCCCTAAGTAGGCCTATTCGCGACAATGAGTAAATTTGAAAATAGTCATTTTTGCCAGGTCACGTGACATTGTTCCCTAAGTAATGGAAAACCCATTTGCATAATAAACAAATGCTGAAGAACTTAACATGTGAGTTCGCATGTAATCGTAGTGGCTGTACCGCTTACATTTGCCAAGCCATGCACAAGTATACTTATTGGCCAATCCGATTTTCCCATCATACTTTTCTGGCAAACACATGCTAGAAGATCATTCGGAGTGTTCAGCACAAATCCAGTCTACTCATTATACTTTCGTATGTTTCATATTTTGAATTATTACTTGTTATATTACTGAAATAAAGCTGAATTAGGAAGAAATCTAAACTAAGAAGGAGTTGAATTATTAGAGAGTTGAATTATTTGTGAATGAACTTACCCTCTTCATGAACATGATATCTTGTCTTGGGCTCTTCTCCACTGTTAGGTCTAGTTGTGCTATATCCTTGGGTATCCTTCAACCATAATAATAAGAGAACGACTATTCTAAGTAACTTTACATACAGGGTGTAAACCTTCATTTAACACTGCCTTCAAGAAAAGAGGTCAATTGGACTCGTTGAAGCCTATGTCAGTGATGGAATGTCATCCATCAACAACCTTTGACATGGAATTACAAGTCTTAACATACAGTTTCTAATAAACATCAATTATGTTTTGGTTAGCAGGTGGAATGTGTCTACATTATTTTTGCGAGAATATTAACTTTTTTTTTGTCTTTTATCTTTATCTCTGGTCTTAATATTTGTGAAGGTGCACAATACAGACTGGATTAAACCCTGAATAATACCCCTAAAATGTCCGACCAAAGGGTCCATAAACCCTATACTCTTTTAAATGCTAAATTGTTGTCGGGGTATATTTGACACTTTATAACTATTTTCTGTTTTGGGGAATTGTCAAAGTCTGAAAAGAACAAAGAACAAACTCAAAAGCCCCAAATATCACGCCTGTGTGAAAATGGCAAAGGTCGTACATGTGTAAGATGTTGACCCATGACTAGTAGGATTATCATTGATTCTAGTGAGCAATTGTAGAGATCGTTCGACATGAATGAATTTTATTCACCAATAATATATGGGTATAATAACATGTAGGTTGACAAAATAATGGCGGGAATAAAGCCCCAGGGGGCTTGTTCTATCCCAGTTAGGAATATAATTATAAGTATCTGAATATAGGGAGAATGCGAACGGTGAATAAAAAAAAACTTTAAAACTTTGGGCATACAATCTAGAAATTATCATCGAGAAACGGGTAAAACTTCGAGTAAATAGGATTTAAGCTTAGACCTGAATAGTGATGAAGATTTTATGGTTTTGAGAACTGAGGGTAACTTGTTCCATTCCCGTGGCCCCGTGACTCCAATTGTATAATACGAAAGATTAGAGGAATAGAAAGGTCTATATAAATTTACTTCTTGGTTCCTTGTGGGATAGCGGTGTACTTCAGACAGTTTTGTAAAATAGTTACGGAAAAGAACCGGCATTGTTTCAGGGTGATACAAAAACTTTTGAACCAGGTTTAAACAGGAATATAAATTCAGATCATGCAGAGGGGTGATTTTTAGATGAGTGAATAGTGGTTGAGTATGCTCGCGTTTCTGCGATAGAGTAATAACTCTGAGGACACGCTTCTGGAGCAATATTAACGGTTTCAGATGAGTCATATATGTGTTTCCCCAGAGGATGTTACAGTAGGATAGGTATGGGTATATCATCGAATAATATAAGATATGTAGTGTTTTCTTATTTACTGAGTTTTTGATAAAGTTAATAACCCCAGTGTTTCTTGCCACCTTCTTGCAAATGTAGTCAATATGGTTTGTCCAGTTTAGTTTATTGTTGAAGAAAACTCCGAGGAATTTGAAACTATTTACTAATTCAATCTCTTTACCAGATATAAATAGCTGTGGCACGTGCCGCAGGCGCTGCTTGGTGGGATTTATTATCATGAATTTGGTTTTCTTTACGTTTAGTGATAGTCGATTGGCACAAAACCAGATATATAGTTTTTCCAATTCCTGTGACATAACAGTGACAGCACTGTCGAGGTGTTTAGAAGTATAAACAACACTGGTGTCATCAGCAAAAAGAATGACCTTAAGTAAATCAGTGGCATTATTAATGTCATTAATATATAGTAAAAATAGAAGAGGTCCAAGGATAGATCCTTGGGGTACTCCACAAGTGATATTCATGGAACAAGAAAGCATACTGTTATAGTAGACACATTGTGATCTGTTAGATAAATAGCTTCTGAACCACTTATTTGCTGTGTCGCGAAAACCATAATGGTGTAGCTTAGTGAGCAGTATGTCGTGATTGACAGTGTCGAAAGCTTTGGAAAGATCCAAGAAAGTAACTGTACTATATTCTCTAGATTCCTTGGCAGTGACCAATATATCATACAGAGAAATCGCCGCGTGAGAGGTTGAATGATTAGATCTAAATCCATACTGAGTGTCAGATATATAATATTGTTTTTCTCTAAGAAATCTGCCATCCTTTTTATTGCGAGTTTCTCAATAATTTTACTTAGAGCTGGTAATACAGATATTGGTCTATAATTAGAAAAAAGGTTTGTTTCACCCGATTTGAATATTGGAGTCACTTTGGCTGATTTAAGAGAATCTGGGACAATACCCGATCTAAAAGACAAGTTCGTAATGTGTGCAAGTGGAGCAGAGACAGATTTGGCGACGAGTTTGACGAGAGACATAGAAATACTGTCCAAACCCGGTGAGGCCGACTTCGAAGTCATAATGATGTTCTGAACATCAATGGAAGTTGTTGGGGTAAATTCAAAATTTTCGGGAGTAGAGGGACCGAGAAATTCACAGAAGCTTGGAGGGACTGTAGGGATATTAGAGTTCAGGGTGGAAGCCACGGTGCTGAAATACTCATTAAATTTATCTACTATGCTTTGACTATCTGTGATTTCATTCCCATCGACAATAAACGATTTAGATATGGATGTGTCTTTCTTGCGATTCATTAGCTGGCTGAGAGTTTTCCATGTACTTTTTATATCCTGGTTGGATTCATTAAACTTTTGTTCGAAGTAATTTTTTTGGCCAGGCGAATACTGTGGATCAGTTTATTCCTATAAGTTCTGTACTCTTTATGTGAGGTTTCGTCCCGAGAAGCGAGATATTCGCGATAGAGTCTGTTTTTTTCATGGATGGAAGTAAGAATCCCATTGAAAATGTTCAAGCTCTTGCCAGGCGGTCGATAAAATATACCAATAATGTATTTGGTATTATCAAAATCAATTTCGAGAAACAGTGATTCAAATTCGCCGTTGTCATCACAGGATGACAGGTCCTCGCGAACTTTGCAAGATTGAATGGTATCCTTAACATATAGAATGAGACCGCCACCCTTTCTTTTAGTTCGTGAGGAAGGGAAAGGTTTATATCCAGGTATATCAAATAGACGTTCAGTCACAGGATCCAGCCAGCTTTCAGAAAATCCCAGGATAGAAAATTGGTGATTCAGATTTTGAATGAATCCAGTAATTTCAGAAAAATGTTTTCTTAGACTCCTAGCATTTAGGTGTAAACACGATAAAGACCCACTGTTATTTGCGTTGTTTACTCCTGGCTCTTCTGCAAAAGATGTTTCCGTAAAATAGTTGGACTGATGGGAGTTAATATTCTGCCAGTGAGAAATTTCATATTCATTGTCATCTGTATGCGTTTTACAATGATCTAAATCATTTAATTCGATTGGATTGAAACATTTGTTGCTTAGAAATGAAAGGTCTATTTCGGAATGAGTGACGGAGTTTAGTTCAAATTCTACCGGGATGCCAAGAACATCATAAAGTTTCAATTTATTGCCTTTGTAGATGACACAATATGACAACCCACTCCTATCCACATTCGACAGGATCATACATGTACAGGGGTTATTCTTGACAACAAAATTTCATCTACTCAATTTCTGAATTCAATAGAACTCAAATTTTTTCGCGCGCTGAAAAATAATGCCTAAAACTCAATTTTTCCCGATTTTCATCGAATGAAGTATGAAAACTCAATGTTTCCCAATTTTCATCGAATGAAGTGCGAAAACTCAATTTTTAGTGCCTTTTCATCTTAGAAATAGGAAGAATCGATCATTCAGTAGTTTTAGTCCGAGCTTAATGCAGGTGTCAAGCGCCAGCATTTTGGTTGGCTTTCAGAAAAATGAAAATATAATGCGCCCTCCATCACGTCTTTTTTCACCCCCTCTACAACATTGTGTTGTTGTTGTTGCGCAGCAATACCGAACCGACGTGTTGTGAAAATCAAAGTTCTTGTCTCGCATTTTCGATTACATAATCTATTACAAAATCTATTCATGGAGACACTTTACATTTCTTGACATTTGGCAGCTCTACATATATCATCCCGCCTATTTTCACTTTCAGCGACGTGCAAATGCCTGCATCTGACTCTCCCCATTTACTGGAGTTTATTATTGATCATCGACGAGGAGTCAACTGTATGAATGTCTCCATGCATAGATCTTTATTCAGTTCTTTATTTTTCTAAGTTCAGTTTTTCAGCATTTTAAATCCCAATCCTTGACATTTGACCTGTACATTCACATCAACTCTGGAACGATATGTTCGCAACCGCAGCACCTCCATCAGTCTCAGACGAGTTCTTCTGTCTTATGAGGCGCCGTTTGTCACTTTCTGATTTAATCTACTGATTTATAAATATCGGGTATTTAGCAGTCGGATATATAAATGTGCATAAAATGAGCGTGAAATAAACACCGACTTTAGTCAATTTTAAATCCTATATCAGCGAATAAAATCCGAGAAATATTTATAAATACCTATATTAGATTTCAAGATATATATATCTCTCGTTGTGTTATTTCTGGGATATAAATTCCTCCACAATATATATATATATTCCTGACAAACGATTTCTTATTTATATATCCGAGGTAACGTATCTTACTGATATATAAATATTTCAAAATGTGCTGTTGGGTATATATATATATATCCAGTCTTCGTCTAACTCCGGATTTACAAATACTGAACTGAGAAAGTCTCATATATAGATATCCCATTTATAGTATGCTAATAGTATGCTGATGAGTCTCAAAAACCGATGACGTCGTCGGTTTTGGTGTTGGTTTAGATCATATTGTCTATTTCGTGTTTCAGGTGACAAAAGTCCTTGTGATCAGTGGGCAAGACATAATGAATACTAATAATAATATCTTTCTATAAATTCTGTGCTTCTGCGAATAACGCTGGTTAAAAGTAAGAAGTACCTGAATGAATTTGCCCGATAATATTCACAGATGACCCACAAATTAGCGTGTGTTTACAATACCGCACATGAGAATCTGCGGAATGATTGAGCGGTGTTTGCCGACCCTTGGTACACTTGAAGAGGCTTAGTGTGACATCATCATTTTTGCGGTAAACGTATCGTAACTCATTAGCATATTATAGCTGGGATATCTATATATGAGACTTTCTCAGTTCAGTATTTGTAAATCCGGAGTTAGATGAAGATGGATATATATATACCCAACTACACATTTTTAAATATTTATATATCAGTAAGATACGTTACCTTGGATATATAAATAAGAAATCCTTTATCAGGAATATATATATATATGGTGGAGAAATTTATATCCCAGAAATAACACAACGAGAGATATATATATCTTGAAATCCAAAATAGGTATTTATAAATTTTTCTCGGATTTTATTCGCTGATATAGGATTTAAAATTGACTGAACTTGGTGTTTATTTCACGCTCATTTTTTGCAAATTTATATATCCGACTGCTAAATACCCGATATTTATATATCCGACTGCTAAATACCCGATATTTATAAATCAGTAGATTAAATCAGAAAGTGACAAACGGCGCCTCATACTGTCTGTGATATTCATGGCGGGAACTGTCGTCGATAAGGTAAACACCACATGACCACACCACATCCTGGTACCCGGAGTCGGAAATCGCCAACCCCAGTTCCCCCTCATAAAGAAATACAGGCGAGGGTTCCCCACATACACCGCATGCAAAGTGGAACAAAACGTATCCTGTGCAACAACAACGCACACATCGCTCTTCCGCCACGTGAGTGCAGTCTTTTCTTTCTTCTCGCGAGCTGTATTATCTTTGCATTTCGTTACAGAAACTCAATTTTATTGAAGGAAACTCAATTAATAAAATACTCAATTTTTTCATGGAAAACTCAATTTCCAAAAAAACGTCAAAACTCAATTCTTATTTGTTTTTCATCGGGGTTACCCCGATGAAAAACTGTCAAGAAAAACCCCTGAATTGTAATCCAACTCTGACATCACAGCTCTGAGATTGTAGCTTCATCCTACATTGTATCTGTTTTAACCTGCTAAACATGTGGCCCTACCTGTGAATCAAGCCCTTTAGTGCACCATAAAGGTGAATAAGAGTGCAAGCAGTGTAGGATGATGTAAGCTCTCAGACTATATGAGGGTTGCGGGTGGCGCGTGCCTTACATGTACTTTAGGAGATACCGGGAAGGGGTCAGAGACCAATCCACATAATGCATAATGGCATATCAGGCAAATGAACATGAACGACTCGAGATAGTACTTTGATATTATCAGCCATGTGACAAAACCACACTTTGAACTTTCTCGAAAACCATGTCATATAATAATCCACTTTTATGTCACTTTTCCTAGGACAAATACGAAGCTGCGCATCTGAAAACCCCTCGGCTCTGGGCGCCAGCCATTCATAATGTACATGTATTCAATATGAACCAAGATTTCAGGAACACCAAGCAGTCAAGTGACAAATATACAGATTCTGAAAAATTTTGCAATTAGAAATGGCCTCTAAGGTTTCCGTCCAATCAGAGAAACTGGTATTCATTACGAAGTCTCGTGATGCATCAATGACAGAGATAGAGATCATTAATGATTTTAGATAAATTAAAGATGGCCGCCCATCCTTCCCGCCACTCAGAGGAACTGATGTGGTTATATTCATTGCAAGTCTCTTGATACATTGATGCTGTATACCAAGTTTCATATAGAACACTGAAATGGTATCAAAGATATCCATCATTAAAGATTTTGCATACATTAAAGATGGCCAAGGTTTCCGCCCAATCAGAAAAAACAGAACTGTCATTTACATTGAGCACTTTAACGGTATCAGAGATAGAGATCATTAATGATTTCGCATAAATTAAAGATGGCAGCCCATCCTTTCCACCACTCAGAGGAACTGATGTGGTTATTCACTGCAAGTCTCGTGATACATCGATGCTGTATACCAAACTTCGCATAAAAACTGAAATGGTATCAAAGATATACATCATTAAAGATTTTGCATAAATTAAAGATGGCCACCAAGGTTTCAGCCCAAGGCGTAAAAAAAAAAAATACCTGTGTTTCCGGTAACCCGACCGACCCTAGATTTTTCTGCCGACCCTATTTTTTTTTTCTTTTTCTTTTTTTCTGACGGGTAATTCTCGCAAATGGCCAAAAAAGACGGGTAGACGGGAGATTGAAACGGACCAAGTTACAATCCAATAATATAGGCTGGCCAATGCTTGGATGGCCTTTTGATCGACGTAGGCTTACGTTTAACTTTATTTCAAAACCATCCTCGTCCGGCAGCTCTCGTCCGCCTTGTTCATAACCAGCGCCATGTTTTTTTTTGCATTCTGAGAATCCACGAAATCGGACTCAGTCACCCATAGTGCGATTACTGCTGGTGTGAGGGTTCCCGATTCTCCAGCAAACTCTCCCGTGAAGTAACGATGCACAACGACAACAGAATGCAAAAAGACGAATGTTCGACGATTTTGCTATTGTTGAATTTGATCGATTGATGCTCGTTCTCCTGATCAGATCTATCAATAAATAAAGACAAATGGGGATGAAGGAATGCTACCAACTGCTGCCTTTTCGTGCAGTTTCATAACGCGACTTGAGTGAGTTTATGATAGGCCTACGCTGAACCACGCGGCACATATGTTCAGCACTGCAGGCAGCCACTGCCATAGACGATCTATTCTGTACGCTTTTTGCCGAGATTTCGAACTGAATTCTTCGTAAAACATTAAAATATATCAGTATATCAACTCAATTATAGTAATGATTTCCCCAGAGTACCATGTGAAGAGAGCAGTTCTCAATTAGATGGGCGATTCTTTAAATTTATTTTTAAACATCACAGCGGCAAGCCAGCATGTTATAATGTACAGATTAGATAGACTATTGTCATCATGGCCCTGATAACATGGTAGCCTATGGTGATGTGTTGTTCTTACATCAAACGCTGGACTTTTTAATTTCTTTTTATCTAGCAAGTAAAACAATAAAAACTCAAGAATATTCTGGTTGTGGCCATTAACTCCAAATCTTTTGGACATTATATCAAGAACAAAACATTCTCGCAAACTTGGGTATTGGGTTCACATCAATTAGAGGATGGATGGATTTGTTTTTCAGCTTACCCACCTAAATCCAAAATGACCATTTACCTCAATTTTTTTAGGCCATGGTCTTATTTGACAGAAAAGAAATAATCAACTCAAACACTTGTGTATATTTACACAATATTTAATTCATAAACATCTATGCATAATGACATTAGTTCAAATGGAACTCTTTCTGGTTGTGTAGTACAAACAACAGTGTAAAATAATGCGAATGGAATTCACCCCCATATAAAAAAAAATTCAAAAAAAAAAAAAAATCCCTACCTACCTACCCTATTTTTTCGGATGCATGTTACCGGAAACACAGCATTTTTTTTTTTAGGCCCAATCAGAAACACCAGAACTGTCATTTATCGTAAGTCTATTGATGCATCGATGATGTATACCAAATTTTACATCGAGCACTTGAACGGTAGCAGAGATAGAGATCATTAATGATTTCGCATAAATTAAAGATGGCCGCCCATCCTTCCCACCACTCAGAGGAACTGATGTGGTTATACATTGCAGGTCTCTTGATACATCGATGCTTTATACCAAGTTTTGTATAGAACACTTGAATAGTATCAGAGATATAATTATTAAAGATTTTGCATAAATTAAAGATGGCCACCAAGGTTTCCACCGAATCAGGGAAACTGATTAGGTCATTCCTTTGAAGTTTCTTGATGCATCGATGATCTATACCAAGTTTCACACTGAACAGTGAAATGGTACCTGAGATTCACAAGATTAATGGTTTCGCATAAATTAAATATGGCCGCCAAAGTTTCCAACCGATCGGGTCCACATTCAATAGGGTTCTGGGTCATGAGCATATGGATGTGCAGTGCACGTTTGGTGTGCCTAGGGTAAGTCGTTCTAAAGATATCTGGGTAACGAGAAAGCTGTGATGGTTTCGCATAAATTAAAGATGGCCGCCAAAGTTTCCAACCAATCGGGTCCAGATTCAATAGGGTTCTGGGTCACGAGCATATGGATGTGCACTGCAAGTTTGGTGTGCCTAGGGTAAGTCGTTCTAAACATATCTTGGTAACGAGAAAGGTGTGACGGACAGACGGACAGACGGACGTACATGACGACGACAATACCCTTCGGCCAAATTTTGGCCGAGGGGTAAAAACCAATTTGATATTGAAACAGCTTCTCTGTATGTTTTTATGCGAAGTATGTAGGAGTTTCATCTGTACCAGCAGTTTGAAACTGTAATTAACATGGCTAAGAGAGAGAATCAGGTGGAGATAATAATTTAAGGTCTTGCAGCCCACCTAGGGATCAAAATTGACGAAAAGGAATTTCATCACACATTTCTTTTGTACTATTTCTCCAGGTGAGATTATTTTGGTTTAACATGTTTGCTTAGGTGCAATTTTAGCCTTCAAAATCTTATTATTAGTGGCAAAATATTCACCCGCTTGAGTGATGACACTCTAAAACTGGCAATTTTACACTTGTCTCACACCAGCATTACTATCAGTTAAGATGCCCTCATCTGTTTATCGCTTTTATTCTGTTAGTTGATTGCTCCAGTTTTACAAGTTAAAATTTACACTTCATGGAGCATGTGCATAGTTTACTCAATAACAAGACAAATGTCTGATGGTGTGTGAAAATTCACTCGAGTGGGATATAAGCCCTTAAAGTGTATAATCAACTGCGTGTATACAGTTTCAAAGCTGATAGTCCAAGCTGTCCAAGAATGACAGATCTATTCCCCATTCTCGTATGCCAATGTCATGCATTGCTGCTATGTTACAGAGAGGGTTAAACCATATATATAGTGGGCCAGAGAATATTTACCTGACTTTGGTTAACTTCGCCGTGTTGCTATGGCGATCAATGAGCGTGTGAAGAATCTCCTGTACAATGATTCTCATGACTGGGTCGGTGGCCAGGGACATTCGTAACAGTGGACGAAGCAATTCCGATGGAAACGCATTCGACATGAGGACAGTCTTATACTTGGCGGCAACCTGTAATATATGATCATTTATTTTCTTGGAGCTCTTTGCAGTTTTTATGGTGAGCACCCGATATCCTCGAATACCGCTGGATTCACACCTCAGTGATGCCATATGCTTGCATTCTGAATAGTATTCATCACAGTACTTCCTATACTGACATACCGGGACTGCTCTATTATTTGAAGATGGGGGTGATAATCTCAAATCGATACAACTTTTAAAACTTGGTATTAAAATATATTCAAGAGGCCAGCGATGGAAAAATGCTTATATCCCCATAAAAAAGCATAGGGTAACTATAACAAGTAGAACAAAGACGGCATACAGGATCACTGGGGTGTGAACCTAGTGATATTCTGGGATATCGTGGCACTCACCAATAAAGTCACTAGGACAGAGTTTGACTTAATTCTGTGATGGTTTCTTCCTTGCTTTTTCTACACTGCTATATGTATTGATTATGCTCTTTTACAAGCAAATCTGTACACCTACTGCTAATTCCAGCACTCTTAAACAGGATGGGTGCAATATCAAAGTCAATGAGGTAACAAGAAAAGCAAAACAAAAATCCTATAATAAAAAATTTCCAATTGTAAAAAATCTGCTGCAACTTGAATATAGGAGCAAATGATATTTTACATATGAAAAGACATAGTATTTTCTCTATTACTAAATACAAACTTCAAGAATTTTTCTCTTAACTTTGTTGTGGTCATGCCAGGTGTTTCCTTTGGCTAGAACTTTTCATCCTTACTTTGTAAGGACGAAGGACAATCGCGATTCACAATAGGTGTACATGTATAAGTATTTTAATTGATGTAGTGTATTCATAATCATTCATTTGCTGTAAAAGTTTCACAAAAATAATACAACTCATATTAATGTTTACATTAAGTTTACATAACAGATCTGAGAAAGAAATAATTTTTGAGAGAAAAATTAATTAAGCTGTCACAAGTAATCGAACGTGGGGGAGGGGCAGTGGGGGTTGGGGGAAGAGGAGCCTAAAGAAAACTCTATATGAAATTGTCATTTCATCCCTACAAAAGAAATTCTTGAATTTGTCAATTTCAGTTAAAGTGATCGTAAACCCTCAAGTAAAGTTCCCATCAAATGAAAGACCATTGCGAACAGTGTCGGAAAATATTTATTTAAATTTTTTAAGATTTTATTACACCGAGTAAACTGCAATTAAAGCATGGTATTCTATGGTGGTCTGTTGCAATCATATTTAGGTCCAGTGACGTCACACTGCCTTAATATATATATTTCAAACTTTGTATGCACTTTCCAATGCTTGATTCAAGCTTAAGCTGTGTATACATGTACTTTGAGTCTCAACACAGACTCACTGTTCCAACATGTCCAATGTGCATGTTTCACAAAAATCTGGGAGATGGTAATTCATAAGTGTCAAGTCAATTTGAATCTTGCATCTAATTTTCCAGATTTTGGTGAAACATGCACACTGGAACAGTGAATCTGTGTTGAAACTCAAAGTATACACACCTTAAGCTTGAATCAAGCATTGGAAAGTGCATACAAAGTTTGAAATATATGTATTAAGGCAGTGTGACGTCACTGGACCTAAATATGATTGCAACAGACCACCATAGAATACCATGCTTCATTTGCACTTTACTCTGTTTAATAAAATCGTAAAAAATTATAATAAATATTTTCTTACACTGTTTGCAATGGTCTTTCATTTGATGGAAACTATACTTGAGGGTTTACGATCACTTTAACAATTTGCTATTTAAGGTAACTACCAGGTATTTAGACAGATGGTGAATACCCACCTGAAGTAATGTCTTCAACAGCATAGTCTGTAACTGGACGTCCATCAAACCACTATAATACAGAACAGATACTCATATAAGGTACATTGATAGCAAGCTCAGTGATGTAGCTATTAAGCAAGTGCACAATCAGGTATTTTTAGTGTATCTTGAAAGCATTCATATCTTGACACGGTCATTTGCTGCTGGATTTTAGGTACATGTACTGGTAGCACTCACAAAATTCCTGGTTTGGTTCAGCACTAAGGTGGAAAGTGTCCATATAATGTGACTGACTCGATGGCCTGGATTCAAAGTTCAGAGAGCTCTAGGCCAATCGAAACTAAATAGCTGCTTGCAATCCAACTTGCTTCAGATATTTTTTTTTAATAAATACAAAGGAAAATTTCATTCAAATAGAATTAAATGTATTCATCACCATTCCTAACGGTTATGGGTCGGTGATCTATTCCATTGCAGCAAATAAGGTATACAATGTTATGACTGTAATTTGTATATTGAAGCTTCTCAATTTCTGTGCAAAACAAGTCAGATCTCATTGAGTTCGGTTGCATCGAAACACGTCTACCAACAAACACTTGCTTTGATTGGTCAATACGATGTGGTTATTGACATTTTCGTGCCAGAAGGTCTCTTTATGGCCTTGACCTGAATATATGAAATGGATCAGTTTTTAATCTGATTGATCTTACCCAACTTGTTCCTCCTCTGTGGACTGAGGCATCTTACTCATGACAAACATCATAATCTCTATCTTCTGGTAATCTGGTAGGTTATTGGCAAACTCACCTGGAAAACAGGAAAACATGTCTAAACTGACAACTCAATAAACCGACCAAGTCTGAATACTGACATGTGTCATGATCCCAATGGTCTAAATGTCATTATTTTGAGCCTAGAAACCTGTCAAAACAGACATGACAGACACAGAAGGTTGATTCTAACATGGTCAGTTTACACCGGTTTAGACAGGTTTCACCGTTTGGGACAGAATCAGATTCTCAAAATCTTGTAGAAAATAGAATCAGAACTTGAATACAATAGGTTTCCAGCATCTTAGCTTGCTAAGGGCATTTCACGTTTCACTTAACACTACCCTTAGATGGTCGCTGTGATTCGGCATGTATTTCACACGGCGCCATCTATCTAGAGGGTGATAATCCAGTTCGAAAGTTGTTCCCAAAGCATGAGGTCAAATGTCGACCCCATTTAAACGAGCCAATGACATTATCTGTATTCAAATATTTCTCATACATGCAGACGTGTCAGTTTCACGAGGCGCAAGACTGGGGGAGTCTACGCGAGACCAAAACGAAGTTGTGCGAATTAGCTATTTTATTTCTCACTCTAGTGGAGCATGCTTCTTTGTTTATCTTAAGAAAAATCATATTACAAACGACCTAACATATTTGAAAACAAAATAAAATCGGCGGCAGACCACAGGGAAATGATATGCTTTTTATTTTGTGATGGGGGCACTTCGAGGCCCACCATGGGATCATTTCAATCGATCGCTTTCTGGAGGTGTGTCTTCGTTGTATGATTGTGATTGCACCGATGTCGGCTGTAACGGGACCAGTCGGATGTAACCATTTGGGAAACGCCCTATTACACTCAGATAGCACCCGTTACCGCATGGCTACGAGCAGAAGTTTCTACGTATGATCGTGCCATGCGTTCGGATGATGGGTTTCCAGCCATATCCATGTTTGCTAGGTACATTACGGATTTTGAAGTATTATCTGCAAATGCCTTTGATATTAGCATCAGCTGCTTTGCTCAATGTCATACTTTAATCATGTTGATACCAATTAACTTATAATGCACTATTTGCCAGACAGGTGAACGACCATCAAAGGCCATCTGTAGTCATGATTCATAAACTTACAGCAGGAAAAAATTCCAGAAATTTTCCAGCTCAATAATTTTAATTTTTCAAGAATCTTTAGTACAATAACTCAAAACAAAGTTCAGGAACAAATTTTGGCGTCAGATCACTGGTTCTCCCAGAGTTCTTCCGTAAGTTTCCAGGATTTTAACTTTATTTTAAAGCATTTTCCAGGACATTCAAAGTTAGCAATTAAATTCCAGGATATTTAAGGACTTTCCAGGAGGCATATATGAACCCTGTGTACTGAATTCGAAGATCCTGGATTTCTTTGAAAGATGTTGAATCTGAAATGAGTTGAGATATTCTGAATCAGAAATGATCAAAACATATCATGGATCCACCGTCACAGAATAAATGGACTTCGCCAAGATTTCTGAAGAGGGGGTCATCGAACTCACCAATTGTATTGATGACGGCTTCTTGGAAGGTTTTCTCCTCTGGCCTTGTGTCAGATCCGGGTGTGTCAACGGATATCCTGAGGTGTCGTAGTAATGTGTTGAACACGTCCAGCACTGACGGACCTATACACCAAAGGTAAATTCATGATACAGGTCAGATTATTAGTATGTCAATTTGCGATAAATGATGATTTATCATAACATGTCTAGTAGAATCCCAGACTTGCACTATAACTCAAGTTAATCCTTTGACAATACTCTCTGCCTTCATAGTTGGACTGGTGCTATTCAAGATAGGACTCCTCCCTCCCTCAAGCCCCCCACCCCCAGCTCCACAGCCCCTGATGTAAACATAATGGTCCTCTCTTGGAACAGTAAAATAAATTAATCCAAATCTACACCAGTTACCAATAGTTAAAACACTCCATGTGGAAGAGATAGGAAATAGATTGGAAAAACGAACCACAAATCATGTAGGGAGCCACACATCAATGCACCTGCCGCTGCTATAGTTACTCTATGACCTAATCACCAAATATTAAGCTTATTTAAATCATGAGAAAACAGAGAGATAGAGAATGGAAAGGAGACATACTGAACAAGAGATAAATGGGCAAACAGATGTACATAATCAAGGCAATACCCCCAAACCCGGCCTAATTGGGTTAAGGGTAAAGAGAAACAGAGTACTCACCTACAGACCCTCCAGCTGCAATAAGGACTGTCTCAAAGAGGACCTGGACAATGCTGACTTTAATGGTGGGGTCGTCCTTTGCATGTGTGTCCAGATGTGTCATCAGATTCTGGATGACCAAGTGACCATGTTGAGGCTGCAAGAGAAGTAATCCATACTCAGGCATGTGTCAAGGCAGGTAAATCCAACTCAAACATATGCCAGGGGAGATAACTTATACTCAAGCATGTGTCAAGGCAGGAAGCTCATAATTGGTCCTGTGTCAACTAAAGGCTGGCGAGGGGAGGCAGAGGGGTATGTCAAGAGAGGAGCACAATAATCATGTGTCAAAGCCCGGCGCACACAAGACCTATCCCCTGAACTAACGGCCTCAATTGCCTGTTGGTTCAGGGGGTAGCTCTCGTGTGCGGGCAGTTTTTGGTGAGGTTTTCGCCTCGCGAGGATGTGAACAAAATATCAAACTTGTTTGATAATTATGCCTCACCAAGCAAAATCCTCACCGTGTGTGGGGAATGTAAGCCAACAGCTCAGCCATTTTATTCGACAAGTAAATGTAATGCATCTCACATGATTTGTATGTATGGCTGTTCAAAATGGTTATTTTCATCTTGGAGAAGGTTTTCAGAGAGAACCCCGAATCAATTCGTTGAACATTTTGCTCACCATGTGTGCTGAAACCACACCAGAGCTATCCGCTGAGCTAACAGACAATTGAGGCTGTTTGCTCAGGGGATAGCTCTCATGTGCGCCAGGCTTTCTTGGAGATAACTCAAACATCTATCTGTGAAAGAAGGTAACCCAATCAGGTATGCGTCAAGGGAGATAACACATGTGTCAAAAGCGGTTCACATGAAACCGAGTGAACTTACCTGTACAGAGTACATAATGATGGTGAAGGTCTTCACAGCGAACTCATTGGGAACCCATAAATTATGATTGTCCATGTGCCTGTCAATATCACAGAGAACTTATTATCATGTAGATGTGCACACAATCTAGGGACATATCAACCAAGAATTATCTGCCTCTAATTGTCCAGGTCCATTGGAGACAAACAGAATGACTAATTCAGAATAAAAGTTGTTATTAGGAGAATGGTAATCTCTTTAATAATTAATGTCTGCAATTAAACTTGAAAACGTACATTTTTTCTGACTCGGATCAAAATAATTTTAAAAGTAATTTGGCCAGTGGATTGGAGAAATAATTTTGAAAAGTGTTGATTTTTATCGCTAAAAAATATGACCTTCCTCTTTGGTCAAAAATATTAATGAAATGTTTCTCATGGACTGCAGCGTCATTCATTTACACACTGCCCAACCCTTTTTATTGAAATTTTCAGCAAAAACAATAATCGACCTCCGCTAGCAGCACCAGTTATGGTGGATTACATCCACCATAACTGGCGCTGCTGCTGCGGGGGCCATGGACCTCTATGGTCGATTTGTTTTGGTCAATGATATCTCATATCATTGATGAAGAGTATGATTTGAAGATGGAGATATCCAACTGCTTATAATCCAATATGGCTGACGGCAGCCATATTAGATTATGCACATTGCTGAAAAACAATCTCAACCGTCCTCGCACCAATGTCAAGGCACACCCCAAGTTTGAAGTTGATCAGTTAAATCGTTCATGCTGAACAATACTTTTTTTGAGAAACTTGTGTTGTGTGTAAATCTGAATGAATATCTCGTTTTGGTTTTTGAGGAATTCCTAAAGTTATTTTCTGATGATTTCCGCCAAGTACAATGTAGATGCCACTGGTGTTCGACAGGTCAATGACTGGGCAATCGTTTCTGTCGATGAAATATGTACAGGTGTGGACGGATACCGACAAAAAACAGACAGTGATGATGCGAAATCTTTGTTTTTTGTTAACTGTTGTGTTAACTGTGAATGAGTTTCTTCCACCCTTTTAGGCCTCAACATGCTCCATTTGGCCTGCATTTGTAATACAGCCAGTCAACAGTCTCGTGAGAAATCCCCTGATGTACCATTATTGTATTTGGTATGGACACAGTTTGAACATGAATGATATCATTGTCATGAAGCCACAGCTATATCTACCGGTGGATCTACTATGACTGATCGTCATGTCATTTGGGGTTCAAACAGGAATCCCTGAGAAATGATGGAAAAAGACGATGCTATTGAAAATACTTACAGTGCATTTATATTCAGTTCAAGTACATGTAGACTTACTCTCTTATTTCTGACGTAAGTTTGCAACTGGTGTGAAAGACGATGACCAGAGCACCTTTTACGTGGCATGCCTAGTACTGTTTATTTTCCTTGGGGAGATGGGGCCAGCCATGAGAACTTATTTGCATGTAAATAGGCCTTCAATCAATGACCGTGACTGTCTTTGGATAAAGTAAATACTGCTATGAAAGAAGGCTTGTGGCAGTAAATCCCATTCTGAATATACAGAGGGTGATCAAATTTATTCAGATGCCTGATTGAATTTTTTGGGGGGTGATTGAATCTTAATACGGTAATTAAATTATTAGAGGATTTAAAAGCGAAATGCAAAGGTTTTCATATTTTCCTTTTTATATTCTTCATGGGCCATTTAATGGTTGAAATATCAGCCTAACTACTTCATGTGATTTTATTTGAAGTATTTTGTCTCCTGGTAGCTTTTGAAAAGTGCTTCGAAATTGGTATCTCAAGCCCGGCCGATTTCAGAAATGAAATCCGCATTGCTTATCTGCCCTTGTTTGACGCTGTTTTGTGACGTCACTTCAGACCACCTGGCCAGTGGTCAATACTTGTAAGATTCAGTCTCCAGGCGGCTGGTCTGAAGTGACGTAACAATCAAGGAAAGACAAGCGATGACGTTTTGCAAATCTGAATTCAGCTGGGCTGGCGGTACCAACTTTTAAAAAGATTCTAGCAGACAAGATCATTCAAATTCATCCAATTGAATGTACCAATAAAGCGGCACCCTACAGCCACTCTTCGCAAAGTAAACACATCACAAACGCAGTAAAGAAGCAATCAGAGATTGCTATTGCTTAATTGTATGCCCCCC
Organism: Hanleya hanleyi; assembly: GCA_036873755.1. Lineage (NCBI taxonomy): Eukaryota > Metazoa > Mollusca > Polyplacophora > Lepidopleurida > Hanleyidae > Hanleya > Hanleya hanleyi. The sequence goes on along the minus strand of JAVTVY010016954.1, from coordinate 39,853 downwards.
CCCCCCCCCCCCCGCCTTCCGCTTTAGTCCGACACTGCCCCGCCATTGTTCTGTTCTGTATTGGTTGACATTGCACGGACAAGAAACCCAGATGGACAAAGCACTTTACCTCGCACAACTACAAGGCACTGGCCACATATCATGCAAATTTCATAATTGTCCATATAATATTAACCAAGATCCAGCCCGGACAAGTCCCAATTCACGAAGATTTCAGCAACCAAGGGCCATAACTCTTGAAAATATAAGCAAAACGCAGAGTAACTTTAGGCTGCACAAGTATGGGGCACTGACCATATATCAAGCAAATTTCATACTTGTCCATACAATATCAACTGAAATACAGTCCGAACAAGTCCTAATTCACAAAGATTTCAAGAACGAAGGGCCATAACTGTTGCAAATATATGCAAAATGCGGAGAAATTTCACGGTGCACAACTACAGGGCACTGACCACATATCATGCAAATTTTATAATTGTCCATGCAATATTAACCAAGATCCAGTCCGGACAAGTCCCAATTCACAAAGATTTCAAGAACAAAGGGCCATAACTCTTGAAAATATAAGCGAAACACGGAAAAACTTCACGCTGCACGTCTGCAGGCCACTGACCACATATCATGCAAATTTCATAATTGTCCATACAATATTAACCAAGATTCAGCCCGGACAAGTCCCAATTCACGAAGATTTCAGGAACCAAGGACCATAACTCTTGAAAATATAACCGAAACTCGGCAAAAACTCTACGTTGCACAACTACGAGACACTGGCCACATTTCATGCAAGTTTCAATCCTGTCCATCAAATATTAACCGAGATATTGAGCGGACAAGAAATTGGACGGACAGACGGACGGATACGGACGGATGGACAGTCGGACAAAGCGATCGATATATGTCCCCCCTCTAGGTAGAGGGGGGGGGGCATAATTATCACATTAAAAGGATAATTTCCACGGAACTCCTTATCTCACAGAGAATATATACAGTGCAAATTTGAACTGAAGTAAAATAACATTGAAGAGACTTCTCCCACAAACAAGTACATGTACTGGTCAAATGATGGGAGAGAAGGTTCATGCTGGCTTACATGAGAACTGGTTTAAGGATTGGTTTGATATTCCCATAGGACGATCGGCAGATGAGATCTCTGAAGACAGTCTCGGCGACGTAAGCTGGATGATCCTCATCCTTGGGACTCTCGACGTCCACTTTACCAAAACTGTCCACAAGACAAAATTACAAATATTAAAAAAATTACAAATAGTAATAAATCTTCCTGTGTACACAAAGGCTCAATCAATGGCAGTTTATATATAATGACAGGATTCTGGGCTGTGATCAGATGTATGTAAGTTAAAATATGTACAATCAAGATATTAAAATTTGGTCATTCTTCATCTTTCATGTGTCTTTCAAGAGACCCACTCTGAGGTATGGCCCATTTTGTACATATAACTCGATTTCTACAACTTCTAAGACAGGGCTCCATTTATTGAATCTAATAAAGTTATACGCAATTTAAGACAGAGATATTTCTGGATTTGAGGACCTGACAAGCCAGACTGATACTGAGAGCACTGAGACTGGCACTTCCAAAGTAACCATGAAGGCATTGGCGATTTTCTTTGGTATTTAAATTGTGGAAAACTAGGTACATGACATTTCTGGATTCTGTATGACATTTAACATGGGAGAATTTTTGCTAACTAAATAACTACAAAAATGCTGCAGCTTCCAACTGCTGTCGTTTGTGTTCGCCCCGCAGGACGTCCATGACAAAAAATATTTACGCCCCTTAAGCAGCGCATGAAGTGACATAAATTGATCAATTCTGTAAAACTTGACATAGTTCTATTTTCAAGCATTTTCACATTCAAGCTCATCATTGGGTAAATTGATAAACAGCAGTGCTTTAGATTACCCTAATTTGAGCACACCTCCCATTTGGCGTTGCAAATTTTTTTTTAGGCAGGGAAATGCACCCAAATTAGTGAAAATATTCCGTCCACGAATTCTGGCGCAATAGGTACATGTAGGATTTCACTCAAATATGACACTTAGTTGATTAGGAATCTCCATGAAGAAAACTGAGCATTGATTTGCGAAGCAAGAAAAATACTTTTTCTTTTTAGATTTTTTTTTGTTGCTATTTTGGGCACATCCTACATGTAATTTGGACATGTTATATCAAGGAGGAAATCTAAAGACCTGAAACAGACGTACCAACTGTTCTGATATTGGGGATAGTTATTTGCGGGGCGGAGTGAAGCCGGGGGTCAAAGACCACCTTGCTTTGCCCCCTGGAAATGGGTTGTAAATTACAGTTTCATACAACAACTTACGCATCAATGAACTTTCCTTGCAGAGGTGTTAGACTTCGACCTAAACTGACGAGAATATGGTTTCATATGAACACCAATATTTGAGGAAGATTTTTTCTTTGCTTCTTTGAAAAATTTTCACCCTTAAATCTTCTCTGGAATGCAACAAAGTGTGTAAAATGACGGGTAATTTTTCAAAATCCACAATGTTGTAATGTTGTATGGCTTCTGCCGTGCCTGGTCAGGTCTTACCTTGAGTCATGCATGTTGTAGAGGAGTGACGGGACAATCTTGTCCATGTGCATCGGGTCCCAGATGTTCACCTGAAGGTCGTCGCTCACAGTCTTTCGCACCACACCCTGCAGACCTCGCAGACCTGCAGTCCGCACCCTGCGAGAGCAGCAAAGGGCAGAAATCAGTTTGATCAGCATGTTCAATGAGAATGGAATGATCTGGTCACGTAATCACCCCAAACCCTGCGCAAGTCACGCAAGCCATGCACATTCCAATGTGCACAAAGTTCTCTGTGATGTACAATCAGACTTCAATAAGTCACTTTTCCTCTAGTTGATAAGTGTAGTACCCAGCATTCACTGTAATCACTTGTGGCCATTTCAAGTTCTAAACCAACATGTACTTAGAAGTTCATGTCCATTGTAGCTTTAATATTCAGTAAATACTTGTCACATGGTAATTTTCTATATTATAGCTATAGTGTGATGTAGTTGCATGCAAGCATGAACCTGCCATTTATATTCTAGAACCTGTATAGACATCAATTCAGTCCTGCATGTTTAATGTCTGGCTTGATCAGTTTAGGATCACCAAAATGTCCCAGTGTTTTACTTGTCATCCGCTTTTTCCTTACAGTATCCTTTTAAATTTATTTTAGCTATTATAATTAGCCCGGCTAATTGAGTCCTTAAGCAGTTCTGTGTAACACAGACCACTGTGTTCTGAACAGCCTTAGAATGTCCAGCATCATTATTATATTAAGCACCAGCTAATGTTCTGTACAACAGAGATCAATTTCACACAGGACGATCCAACATTCTGTCCAGCACTACCCAGTACCACACAAATTGATGTTCTGTCCAGCACCACCTGTATAAAGCACACCTCACTATTATATGCACCACCAAGCTCTGTCTTCCACACTGGAATTAATGTAGTAATCCTATTTTCTGTCTTCTAAGCAGCACAACAAACTCAATATTCCACCAAGCACATCCCAAAGTTCTGTAGAGCACAACTCAATATTCTATGTATCACCAAGCTCTGTCTTCTGTGCAAGATCAACTGAAATTATGTAGTAATCCTAATATTCCATCAAGCACATTCCAAGTTTCTGTAGAGCACAACCCAATATTCTGTACAGCACAACAATATGCTGTACTCCAATGTTCTGTATGTATAACACAACTCAATATTCTGTTTAGCACCACTTTTTGTCTTCTGTGCAAGACCAACAGGAATTCTTTAAATCATGATCTTATTTTGTCTCTTCTAGTTCTATGTACATGTAGAACAATCGCATATTCTGTTCACCAAGACCATGCCAAAATTCATACACCACAAGTCACTATTCTGTACAGCGCAACAATATACTGTATGTAGTGTAACCCAATGTTTTGTACAGCGGGACTAAATATTCCGCTTTAGCACCACTCTCTCTTCTGTGACTGTGCAAGACCACTTGAGATTCTGTAAATTATGATCTCACATACAAAAATATAACAGAATGTTCTTCAAAACATTATCAATGTTATGGCCAAAATAAGAGCCAATCAGGAAGACAATTCTCAGAGAGTTCTGTGTGCTGTTTTTATAATGAGGGAATAAAAAAAAGGGACGGAAATTCCGCAAGGTAATAATCTTTCTGAATCGGCCTGCAATATTTCTTCAGTATTATTGGGTGCCATCTGCACAGCTGTTATACCCGGATTTAGTCGTCAACAGTCAAGATCGATAGGAATTCACGGTAGGCCTACTGGCATTACATCCCACCCGTTGATCTGACCAGAAGGCTACGGTACTCTCTCTGTAATTCTGGCACTGTGAGCAAGCTGCGTATTTACTATCTGTTTTCAGGCAGGCAGGTTTTAATAACTATACAGTAATATTATACAGTATCATCACATCAGCTGAATTATTAATGATCCAGGCAGGTGGCTAGTGATGAGGAACAGGAAATAAATGAGCTGTGGTCTGTCAACTGGTTAAAAGCAACAGAATATAACTGATATCATAACTCGTATGCTTCTTCTTCAGGTCTTGAGGAATCTGCTACAAGCATGGCAAACAAACTTGACAAATTTGTTGCAAACAGTTTGCTAGATCATGGTGGCCTCACCAGTCGGTTTTCCTCATTCATAAAAAAAACACACAATTGGAGCATATTAGCAAATGAACTCTGCCTGATTAGCTAAACAGACTAATCTTGTGATGCATCCATTCCCCAGATCACGAATCGCCCAGTCTGTGTTTCTGCGTTCAAGCATCTACAAGTGCAACAAAGAATTCCATAATGTCAGCTATTTAAAGCTGCCATGTTCCTGAAGGTAACACGCTTGAAATGATCAAGGATGTTTTAGTCTCAGACAAGCAGACAGCTCACAATTAAAACTGTCAGCTGTATGTGGGCAGACCATCAATCTAAATCAACCAAGGCGACACCGATCGGGCGGGCATATTGATTTATTCAACCAACGATTTCGAGCACGCTAAAACCGGCTTCCACATCCCTTCATGCCCCTCGGCAATATAACCACAACTACAAGTATGCTCCATAATAAAATACGCGTTGGGAGCTGAGCTTTAAGAAAGCCGAAGAATATCAATAGGCTCGAAGCATGGTTTTAACTGAGCTAGAGCATGAGAGCGTACCCCTGCCACACATCTCCGTAAGCGATCAACTCCACTCGGATTCGCCATCGATTATTTTCCATAAATAGCAACTTGTCTACACCAATATCACATCCATCAATCTGATCAACTGTGACCTCGTTAATGTAATGCTTTCACAATGAAACTACGCAACAACGACTCCTCAGTCACGCTTTAGCTGGGACTTTTACAAGGGGCCAAGCTTGACTTGTTCAAACTACCAAGTCGACATCATATTAAATTTTTATATACATGTAATATGTTGGGTAAGCCTGTCCACAAACTGTGAACATTGGAAAATGGCAGGCGACACATGATAGTTTATGCAAGGCTTCACTGCCCTTAAATGTCTGAAATCGTAACACACTCACTTTCGCTGAGATACAAGTTTATATATTAGTTATTAGAGTACCGGTAGTGCTTAGAATCATATTGTTGCCTTGGTCATTGATACATATATGTAGGTTGTTCTTATTTTTACGTGACATATCGCCATTATTAGATTATTTTGGGTCTGCAAGTCTGACAAAAGTATCAGTTAATACGAGATATGGAACTAGAAAACATCATAATAAATATCACCAGGATTCAGAATGAATGGGAAATGGATTAAAATTGAAAGAAAAAGATGAATGGGAGGTCTGCAAGTCTTTGACCATTGATTTATTTATGTTATTATAGAAAATTCTGATCTCCACTTGATTTTTGCCTAATTTAATCGCAACTGAAGAATCAGACCATGCAGGCATGTTATGTAAGATTTAATGTATGGATTCGAGCAAAAAAATGTGACTAACAATCTAACATTTTTGATCGAAACAATGAATTTTTTTGATTTTTCATTTAAGTGACTTTTCAAAGTACGACCACGTTGTTAAGACGAACCTGTGAAATGAATAATAATAAATCCACAAATTATATCACCCTCATATTTTTCACCCCCAAATATCAAATGGATATCATGCTACAAGATGTCACTTGGGATCACCATTTACATACCCAAAGGTGGAACCATGCAATTGGAGGCAACACTTGAATTTACATTTGTGGACAATAAAATTAGAATGACTAACAGTTTCTTTCCAAATTTGGTATGTGTATCATGCGAGAAGATGTCACTTTCAGAAATGAAACAGACAATAATATATGGCCAGGATTTCCGCTAGACCTGATCCAGACAATAATATATGGTCAGGATGACAGCTAGACCTGATCAAGACAATAATATGGTCAGGATGACAGCTAGACCTGATCCAGACAATACCTTTTGGTCAGGATGTCAGCTACACCTGTTCCAGGCAATACTATATGGTCAGGATGACAGCTAGACATGATCAAAACAATAATATATGGTCAGGATGACAGCTAAACCTGATCCAGACAATAATACATGTACATGGTCAGGATGACAGCTAGACCTGATCCAGACAATAATATATTGTCAGGATGACAGCTAGACCTGATCCAGACAATAATATATCATCATGATGTCAGTTCAGTGAGACCTGATCCAGACAATAATATATGGTCAGGATGACAGCTGGACCTGATCCAGACAATAATATATGACCAGAATGACAGCTGATCCAGACAATAATATATGGTCAGGATGACAGCTAGACCTGATCCAGATAATAATATATTGTCAGGATGACAGCTAGACCTGATCCAGACAATAATATATGACCAGAATGACAGCTGATCCAGACAATAATATGGTCAGGATGACAGCTAGACCTGATCCAGACAATAATATATGGTCAGGATGACAGCTGGACCTGATCCAGACAATAATATATGACCAGAATCACAGCTGATCCAGACAATAATATATGGTCAGGATGACAGCTAGACCTGATCCAGATAATAATATATTGTCAGGATGACAGCTAGACCTGATCCAGACAATAATATATGACCAGAATGACAGCTGATCCAGACAATAATATGGTCAGGATGACAGCTAGACCTGATCCAGACAATAATATATGGTCAGGATGACAGCTGGACCTGATCCAGACAATAATATATGACCAGAATCACAGCTGATCCAGACAATAATATATGGTCAGGATGACAGCTAGACCTGATCCAGATAATAATATATTGTCAGGATGACAGCTAGACCTGATCCAGACAATAATATATGACCAGAATGACACCTGATCCAGACAATAATATATGGTCAGGATGACAACTAGACCTGATCCAGACCATAATATATGGTCAGGATGACAGCTAGACCTGATCCAGACAATAATATATGGTCAGGATGACAGCTAGGCATGATCCAGACAATAATATATGGTCATGATGTCAGTGAGACCTGATCCAGACAATAATATATGGTCAGGATGACAGCTAGACCTGATCCAGACAATAATATATGATCAGAATGACAGCTGATCCAGACAATAATATATGGTCAGGATGACAGCTAGACCTGATCCAGACAATAATATATGGTCAGGATGACAGCTGGACCTGATCCAGACAATAATATATGACCAGAATCACAGCTGATCCAGACAATAATATATGGTCAGGATGACAGCTAGACCTGATCCAGATAATAATATATTGTCAGGATGACAGCTAAACCTGATCCAGACAATAATATATGATCATGATGTCAGTGAGACCTGATCCAGACAATAATATATGGTCAGGATGACAGCTAGACATGATCCAGACAATAATATATGGTCAGGATGACAGCTAGACCTGATCCAGACAATAATATATGACCAGAATGACAGCTGATCCAGACAATAATATATGGTCAGGATGACAACTAGACCTGATCCAGACAATAATATATGGTCAGGATGACAGCTAGACCTGATCCAGACAATAATATATGGTCGGGATGACAGCTAGACATGATCCAGACAATAATATATGGTCAGGATGACAGCTAGACCTGATCCAGACAATAATATATGACCAGAATGACACCTGATCCAGACAATAATATATGGTCAGGATGACAACTAGACCTGATCCAGACCATAATATATGGTCAGGATGACAGCTAGACCTGATCCAGACAATAATATATGGTCAGGATGACAGCTAGGCATGATCCAGACAATAATATATGGTCATGATGTCAGTGAGACCTGATCCAGACAATAATATATGGTCAGGATGACAGCTAGACCTGATCCAGACAATACTATATGATCAGGATGACAGCTAGACCTGATCCAGACAATAATATATGGTCAGGATGGCTGCTAGACCTGATCCAAACAATAATATATGGTCAGGATGACAGCTAGACCTGATCCAGACAATAATATATGGTCAGGATGACAGCTAGACATGATCCAGACAATATTATATGGTCATAATGAAAGCTAGACCTGATCCAGACAATAATATATGAACACGATGACAGCTAGACCTGATCCCCACAATAATATATGGTCAGGATGACAGCTAGACCTGATCCACACAATAATATATGGTCAGGATAACAGCCAGACCTGATCCATACAATAATATATGAACGCGATGACAGCTAGACCTGATCCACACAATAATATATGGTCAGGATGACAGCTAGACCTGATCCACACAATAATATATGGTCAGGATGACAGCTAGACCTGATCCAGATGGAGTTTGGATACTTAGGAAATCCCCTAAATACACTTGTTCCTCATTATAACGCAGAAGTTGGGGGACAAAATATTGACCGCACTATAGGGGAGTGCACCATACTGAGTCTTCATATTAGCTACCCTATTTCTTCTAATTTTTCGAACAGCATTTTTAGATTTAGAATTTAAGAAATGTCCATCTTTTTGGCAACTGAGACAATTCAGTGGCATGGATATGTTATGTATACAAGAACTGAAAAGACTGGTGAAAGCTGGAGAAATTTGTAGAATGTTTGAAGAATTTCTCTCCACAGTAGCCCAAAGTTAAGTTTTGCTGTCTGAATAATTAGAAGAAATAGGGTAAATTCATATTACAGCTACATATTGGGGGACATAACAGTGGCAGTGCTATACTGAAATCTGCTTTATAATGAACCATGTTATGGTGAGAGACAAGAGACTGAGTACTTGGATTTGCCCCTGTTAGACATCGTTCCTGAACCCAAACGCATGTCCTCAACCCTTCATGTCGATTCCAACAGGCTAGGGATAGTATTCACTATCAACTCTATTAACCATGACAGGATTATTGAATCTTCTTTGTGAAGATCCACAAGACAGGAATTAGATTTACATGTGCACTAAACTAATTTATAGCTCATCATGCTTCCAACAAGGACTCATATTCCCGTCCTAACAATATCTCCATCAACAAGACCATGTGGAAGTGACAGCGAGGATACACTAGCTTGCAGGGAGACAAATTTAACCCCACCATATTCTAGGCAACCTACATGTAGCTATATGTAATGTATATGGGATTACATTGTACAATGTATGGGCTGCGGTGAATCTGTAATAGTTCAATCACCCTATTAATTTTCAATCACCCTATTAATCACCCTATTAATTTTCAATCACCCTACCTATTAATTTTCAATCACCCTATTAATTTTCAATCACCCTATTAAAATTTGATCACCCCCAATCTTGTGGACGGCGGAATTAATAAGTCATTCTATTAATAAAAATGATCACCATATAAAATCATTAAAATAACAAAGATATATTGGATTATATGCTGAATTACGTAACATTTTGTCAACTTCCTGTTCTAATAGCCTTTGATCACCCCAAGTATATGGTGGAAAACTTGACTTCCTTTGATTGAATTATCAGAGGAATCACTGAATCCATTTTCCCCACTGTCAGGATCATAAGTTAACATTACTGAGCTCTTTCTGTATCCATTTACATGTAATGTCTTATGGATATATCCATATGATGTGTCAGAACAGCCCTATTTAACACACATCAAAAATGAAGTTTTTTTTATGTTAAACATTTAATCACGTTAATGTTAACATGAACTTGTGACAGCCTACGCTAGCTCTCATGTAGATGCTATCACCGAAAGGGACCCCTAAACAAATCTTGATGGCCCTTCACAGGTGTCTAGTTCAACTGATGTGTGTGGCACATGATTAATATTTGAATTCTTTATTTCGGCACGAGGACAGGAACCCTTAAGGACAGGAGCCCAATAGGACAAGAGCCCAATGGGCATAGTCCAGAAGTGAACACAAGCCCAGAACTATATATTTTGATTGGGGAATATCAGACAAGTACATGTACGTGTGAAGGAAAATTTTAACAAGTGTGGCACAAACAATGTTTTAAATAAGTTGTTCAAAAAAAAAAAACAAACAAAAAAAAAACAGGAAAAAAACTTTGTTGTTTTTGTAGAAGACTGTAGCAACAACTTTGTTATTGCGGAGATAATTTGGAAGGTAAAGGAGAAAAATCGAGCCAACAACTTTGTTATCATTGAAATATTTTGGAAGGTCAAATATTCTAACTATGGATGACAAACAGCTGAAGAAACTGATTGAGGGCCACAGCAAAATTGCCTTCCATAAACCTGGATAGATTGTGTAATACATTGTCAGATGCAAGAACAACAACTCTGTGATCCTGGAAATTCGAACCACTATGATTGTGGATAAAAAAAAACAATTATTCATGAAATTTAATAATCACCAGAAAATTGGGAGGGGCAAGCTGGTAAGAAGGAAAGTAGTCATCCTGAGCACTCATGTATACATGTGATACAACCAACACATGTAGCTTAAAAACAGGACCACCAATCAATTGTCTGGAATTGAATGCACATGGTGAAAATTATGGGACCCAACTATTATGTTCAACTGACGAAAAATATTTCTCTGGTCCACACTCCATAAACAAATCACAAATAATCAATGCATAACTCCATATTTGGTAGCCACTGCTTGGACCATATGGTAGTCACTGCTGGGACCGTATGCGCTTTATTCTGACAACACCGGTCATGCCGATAGAAAACTACCATTCATGCCACACATAATACTTCAATATTAATAATACCCCTAAGAGGTCAAATGCATATAAACGATATCACACACCATGACACGGGTAGAGCATATCTGCGCTATGTCAGAACAACTTAATTAAACAAATTGTATACAAATAGAACTAGCAGGGCCTGATCCAGGCCGTTTTTGAACCTGTTATAATGGGTTTGGGCACCTTGAATTTGGGCGCCCAAATCAGGGGGGGGGGGGGAAACGGGGAAATACTTTTTTTTTTTTTTAGCAAATTCCCTCTCTGAACAGGCTGAAACCTATACTAATGCCAGTACTGTTGCCAAGTATAACTTATCAGTCTGTATTTAGACGATTTAATACTTCCACAGCTTCCATGGGCTTCGACAGTCCCACATCGCGGCCTATTTCACTATAACTTATAACACTCTGCGCCATGTAAGGGCGCCCAAACTAAAAGTCTAGATCAGGCCCTGACTAGAAAGTAACCTATACAAAAATACGAAGCTGCGCATCTGAAAACCCCTCGGCTCTGCGCGCCAGCCATTCATAATGTATTCAATTTGAAGCAAGATTTCAGGAACACCAAGCAGTCAAGTAACAAATATACAGATTATGAAAAATTTTGCCATTAGAAATGGCCTCGAACGTTTCCGTCCAATCAGAGAAACCGGTATTCATTACGTAAGTGTGTAGATGCATCGATGACGTATACCAAATTTTACATCGAGCATTTGAAGATTATCAGAGATAGAGATCAGTAATGATTTCGCATAAATTAAAGAGGGCCGTCCATCCTTCCCACCACTCAAGAGAAACTGATGTGGTTATTCATTGCAAGTCTCTTGATACATGGATGCTGTATACCAAGTTTCATATAGAACACTGAAATGGTATCAAAGATATACATCATTAAAGATTTTGCATAAATTAAAGATGGCCACCAAGGTTTCCGCCGAATCAGGAAAACCAGAACTGTCTATTGATACATCGATGATGTATACCAAATTTTACATCGAGCACTTGAACGGTATCAGAGATATAGATCATTAATGATTTCGCATAAACTAAAGAAGGCCGCCCATCCTTCCCGCAACTCAGAGGAACTGATGTGGTTATTCATTGCAAGTCGCTTGATACATCGATGCTGTATACCAAGTTTCATATAGAACACTGAAATGGTATCAAAGATATACATCATTAAAGATTTTGCATAAATTAAAGATGGCCACCAAGGTTTCCACCCAATCAGGAACGCCAGAACTGTCATTTATCGTAAGTCTATTGATGCATCGATGATATATACCAAATTTTACATCGAGTACTCGAACGGTATCAGAGATAGAGATCATTAATGATTTCGCATAAATTAGAGATCATTAATGAGATCGCACTGGCCGCCCATCCTTCCCGCCACTCAGAGGAACTGATGTGGTTATACATTGCAGGTCTCTTGATACATCGATGCTGTATACCAAGTTTCGTATAGAACACTTGAATGGTATCAGAGATATATATCATTAAAATTTTTGCATAAATTAAAGATGGCCGCCAAGGTTATCACCGAATCAGGGCAACTGGTTTGGTCATTCCTTTGAAGTTTCTTGATGCATCGATGATCTACACCAAGTTTCACACTGAACAGAGAAATGGTACCTAAGATACACAAGATTAATGATTTCGCATAAATTAAATATGGCCGCCAAAGATTCCAACCAATCAGGTCCAGATTCAATAGGGTTCTGGGTCATGAGCATATGGGTGTGCAGTGCAAGTTTGGTGTGCCTAGGGTAAGTCGTTCTAAAGATATCTTGGTAACAAGAAACCTGTGATGGCTTCGCATAAATTAAAGATGGCCGCCAAAGATTCCAACCAATCAGGTCCAGATTCAATAGGGTTCTGGGTCACGAGCATACGGATGTGCACTGCAAGTTTGGTGTGCCTAGGGTAAGTCGTTCTAAAGATATCTTGGTAACGAGAAAGGTGTGACGGACAGATGGACAGACGGACAGCGCCGTTACGTCGGCGGGCGTATTTCCACGAATTGAGAGACACGCTGATCAAACGAGACGATAATTCCGTCATTACTGTCACTTTCTCTTAGTTCGACATCGAAACATGCACGACAAATCTAGGTGTACAGTATTCTTCTAAAGGCTACGACATGGCAGGTGAGCCCAGGTTAAACAATGAAAGGGTTAAGAAAGAAAAAACTATGCATCAGGAGTATGAGATATGGAGCAGCTAATTTCCACAACTTGGGTCTCATCTCGAGCAGTATCCCTCAGTCGTGCCCCTCTGTACTATATAGTGTTTGCTTCCCAGGTCAATTATTTAAAAACAGTAATTTCATTGGCTTGTTTAAATGGAGCAGTCATGTGACATTTGCTTTTTGAAAATGGAATAGTGTCAAATACAAGGAGAATTTAGTCAATCTGCTAAAGGGTATTTTTCTAATGAATTGTGAAATTCCGTTGGCTTGGTAAGATGCCTGAATATCGTAACTCCTCTAATAAATCGATTACCCTATCGGAAATCAATCACCCCCGAGTTTTAGAGGAAACTACAGATTGGGAAGTTGTAATAATTCAGTCACCCTAGATTTTCTATCAGTCCCGTTTATAAGGGAGAATCAGAACCAGATTCACTTACTGACTAGAGTAGTCTCCCTTCCCTTAGAGCAAGTTTACAAGCTAACCCTAGGCGAGTGACAGCTGACCATTTGAACTAGATCGTGTTTGATAACATGGTATTAATTCTGCTGATCCTGGAGTATTAAAACTGCAATTAGAATTTGAAATGAATCACCAATACCATCTCGGACAAGGTTGTCATAAGTCGTGGTATCAGAAACTGGGCACTTGATGATCCAAGATTCATTTCTCCAACTTTGGCAAATCATCGCTTTCACTCAGTTGCAATAAATCGATCACCCCATATTTTTAATACCTCCAATATCACTTCCGGTGATCGATTTCTTAAAGGAATTACTGTACGTATATATGTTGCCAGATGAGAACAAACCCACAACACTTGATATATATTATTGGTTTGAAAGTTGGTTTACCTTTGTCGGTCTTCCTTATTGTCCATTCCGTTGTGGCACATGGAGCTGAACTTTGAGACGAAGAAGTCGTATCGCCTGTGATAGGATGGGGTGTCCTCCTCTATGTTTGCAAACTTCACAAACTGAAAAAACAAAATGGAAATATGATCAATACAGGGAATTTCACAGTTTGGGTATATGCAGAAGGTTTCATGCAAAATCTATCTTACATTGCAGACCATATCCATATGCTACATGTCTTAACTGTAGTATACACTCTGCAACCAATAGGGTGAGAGTGAATACCCTATTTCTTCTAATTATGCAGATGACAAAACTTAAATTCAGGCTAATGTGGAAAGAAATTCTGCACACATTCTACAAATTTCACTAGCTATCTTTTCAGTTCTTGGGGAAAATAACATATCCATGCCATAGCATTAAGCCTCAGTTGAAATAAAGATAGATTTTTTCTGTCTCTAAATCTAAAATTGCTTTTCGAAAAATTAGAAGAAACAGGGTATGATTTAACGTCGTTTCAACAATATTTCAGTCATGACATTTGGATCTTATTCCTTTTCACGCCCACGAACCCCTTGCGTAGGGTACTAATACCCCACAACAAGCCGTCTGAGGAGCTAAGGCCTATTCTTACCATGAACTGGGGTGTGCACAACAACACCCCAGGTCAACCCCACAAGTCACATGGGGCTGCAGCCAATAGACAAGGTACTTGACAAGATCTGTATTGCATGGATTAAAACTGTCTGGCATTTACACTGCACCCTCTTAACTACACGTCACTATGTCAATTGCCGTGAAGCATGGTAGTTAGTGAACTCCGGCCCTGGTATATTAATTTAATCACAACTTTAATAGCGGGAAATACATGGGGCGTGGTTATAGCATTTACAGCCTGAGGAGATTAGGTCTTGAGTTAAGAAGTCAAAGCAGGCGATCAAACTTTTGCAGTGGCAAAGGCACGAAGCTTATTATCCACTGTTTGCATGCTATGCAGGATCTTAAACAAACAAGTTTTAATATTTTTAAACTAAATGTAGCCCTAAAGCGGGATATATAGCTGATTTATGTATGCTCTGCCAATGATTGGTGCCAATGATTCTCACAGAAGTTAAACTTTATACATCTAGAATTATTTTGGTTAATATTCCTTTAATGGGGTGTACTCGAAACCTGTGAATGGAATTACACAAAATAGGTCAAAATGGTGCGAAAAGTTTCATGCTGTGACAACGATTGGCATTGAAATTTTGTAAAAAATTTGTGGACAGTAATTTTGTCCCAAACAGACATGACAGTAAGGAGTAAGTGAGTGAATAGGATTTAACATCGCTTTCAACATTATTTCAGTCATATCGTGACACAGTATCAAGCCTCAGTTGAAGTAAAGATAGATTTTTTCTGTTTCTAAATCTAAAATTGCTGTTCGAAAAATTAGAAGAAACAGGGTATGATTTAACATCGTTTCAACAATATTTCAGTCATACCATGACATTTGGATCTTATTCCTTTTCACGCCCACGAACCCCTTGCGTAGGGTACTAATACCCCAGTTATTCACCTCTTACAACAAGCAGTCTGAGGAGCTAAGGCCTATTCTTACCATGAACTGGGGTGTGCACAACAACACCCCAGGTGAACCCCACAAGTCACATGGGGCTGCAGCCAATAGACAAGGTACTTGACAAGATCTGTATTGCACGGATTAAAACTTACTACACGTCACTATGTCAATTGCCGTGAAGCATGGTAGTGAGTGAACTCCGGCCCCGGTATATTAATTTAATACATGGGGCGTGGTTTTAGAATTTACAGCCAGAGGAGATTAGGTCTTGAGTTAAGAAGTCAAAGCAGGCGATCAAACTTTTGCAGTGGCAAAGGCACGAAGCTTATTATCCACTGTTTGCATGCTATGCAGGATCTTAAACAAACAAGTTTTAATATTTTTAAACTAAATGTAGCCCTAAAGCGGGATACATAGCTGATTTATGTATGCTCTGCCAATGATTGGTGCCAATGATTTTCACAGAAGTTAAACTTTATACATCTAGAATTATTTTGGTTAATATTCCTTTAATGGGGTGTACTCGAAACCTGTGAATGGAATTACACAAAATAGGTCAAAATGGTGCGAAAAGTTTCATGCTGTGACGATTGGCATTGAAATTTTGTGAAAAATTTGTGGACAGTAATTTTGTCCCAAACAGACATGACAGTAAGGAGCAAGTGAGTGAATAGGATTTAACATCGCTTTCAACATTATTTCAGTCATATCGTGCAAAATGTATTATTATATAGAGAACTGTGGACTTACAGACCAGGTGAACAGCATTGGTGATGTACTATTATATAGAGGAGTGTGGACTTGCAGAGCAGGTGGCCAGACATTGGAGATGTATTATTATATAGAGAACTGTGGATTTACAGAGCAGGTGACCAGACATTGGACATGTATTATCATATAGAGAACTGTGGAATTACAGAGCAGGTGACCAGACATTGGAGATATATTATCATATAGAGAACTGTGGAATTACAGAGCAGGTGGCCAGACATTGGAGATACATTATCACATAGAGAACTGTGGATTTACAGAGCAGGTGGCCAGACATTTGAGATATATTATCATATAGAGAACTGTGGACTTACAGAGCAGGTGACCAGACATTGGAGATATATTATCATATAGAGAACTGTGGACTTACAGAGCAGGTGGCCAGACATTGGAGATATATATAGAGAACTGTGGACTTACAGAGCAGGTGGCCAGACATTGGAGATGTAATATTATATAGAGAACTGTAGACTTACAGAGCAGGTGGCCAGATATTGGAGACATATTATTATACAGAGAACTGTGGAATTACAGAGCAGGTGACCAGACATTGGAGATATATTATCATATAGAGAACTGTGGATTTACAGAGCAGGTGGCCAGACATTGGAGATATATTATCATATAGAGAACTGTGGATTTACAGAGCAGCTGGTGGCCAGACATTGGAGATATATTATTATATAGAGAACTGTGGATTTACAGAGCAGCTGGTGGCCAGATATTGGAGATATATTATTATATAGAGAACTGTAGACTTACAGAGCGGGTGACCAGACATTGGAGATGTAATATTATATAGAGAACTGTGGACTTACAGAACAGGTGGCCAGACATTGGAGATGTATTATTATATAGAGAACTGTGGACTTACACAGCAGGTGGCCAGACATTGGAGGTACATTATCATATAGAGAACTGTGGACTTACAGAGCAGGTGGCCAGACACTGGAGATGTATTATTATATAGAGAACTGTGGACTTACACAGCAGGTGGCCAGACATTGGAGGTACATTATTATATAGAGAACTGTGGACTTACAGAGCAGGTGGCCAGACATTGGAGGTACATTATTATATAGAGAACTGTGGACTTACAGAGCAGGTGGTCAGACATTGGAGGTACATTATTATATAGAGAACTGTGGACTTACAGAGCAGGTGGCCAGACATTGGAGATGTATTATTATATAGAGAACTGTGGACTTACAGAACAGGTGGCCAGACATTGGAGATGTATTATCATATAGAGAACTGTGGACTTAAGAGCAGGTGGCCAGACATTGGAGATGTATTATTATATAGAGAACTGTGGACTTACAGAGCAGGTGGCCAGACATTGGAGATCAGGTTCATCACACTCCAATAGTTTCTGAACCATCTTTAGGAAACTCTCCACAAAAAGGTTAATAGTTTGAGCGTGACACGCTACCAACAGCTGGTCCAGCGCTTCCATCGCAATAAACACAATCCTGAAATACATAACACATCTCATGGTCAAAACTTTTATCTGAACGAGATTCTACAGGAGTAAAAAGAGATCTGACAGTTTCATAAAGAGATACCATTGATCAAAAAGGCGGTTCATACTCCATGTAAGAATCACGAGACAATGCATACAATAGCCAAGTCTGGGGACAACAATGTGTCTAGACTTGTGGCTTTTCAGTGACACAAAGACCCAGACAATAGCTTCCTACATGAAGTATCTACCAAAAAAGCCTTTTAAGTATTCTGTTTTCTTGACAATATGGAATATTTATGGACAAGAGATAAAATTACATGAATGAGCTATTCTCAGATCAAATAAATTTGGAAGAATGAATCGACTGGACCATGTCACACTGTGCGGCTTTTTGCATAATTTTCTGGTCCTTACATTTATTTAGAATTAATTATGCCCAAATTATAATTAAATTAATGATTAATGTAAGTCTAATGGTCCTTTCTTCAAATAGTAGGATAATCATTAATTTGATGCATATTTATACCAGTTACAGGGCTTCAAGTGACTCACAGTGAAATTCAAAATATAGGAGCAATACAGGAGGAACATTGCCAAAATATAGCAGAATTTTCTTATTAAAATATAGGAAATAAAGGAGTGTAAGACAGGTCACTACTACATTGTAGGTTCCAAACTTGGTAGTTTTCTGGTGATTAATGAAATTATTTCCACTTAATACGGTCATAGTGCTGATGGTTGAGGAGACCCATTGAGCTGCTTTGTTCAACAAAGAGAGATTTAGATGTTTTTATATTTGCCAAGCGAAATGAGAGAGAATTTGTTTTATGAAAACTATTTCCTCATGCCAATTTGACTCATTTCAGACATATCAGAGCATTGATGAATGTTTTCATGAGAAAAAGTCATAATATAGGAAAATATAGAAGGTTTTAAGTAAAACTTAGGAAAATATAGGATGGACTAAAAAATATAAGAAAATATAGGAAATACAGAAGGCCCTTGGAGGCCTGCAGTTATTATTGACTGAAATATTCTCCTATAGTATAACATAGGCTGAAATCAAAACGAAACAAGGAAATAATGTGAGAAGCCACTCAGCAGGTCACACATCAGTGCACAACCAATCTATTCCTGCAAATTATATTGAGAAAAGCTCATTAGTTAAAAACAAACAGTTTCCCAGGGGTCAAAGTCTACCTACCACATGCGCCTTCGGCTGAGACTACGGATGAGTTTCTGGGCCATATAATCTCCAATCCTGTCCAGTTTCTCAGGAGAAGACAGAGCATAGAATGTCAGCTTCTCCATGTTGTTCTTTACTAGACCATCCTACAAATTAATAACCACAAATGTCAGGCTTATGTTTTCTCCGTCATGCTATACGGTACTCCCTCTAATAATTCAATCACAGGAAGTGAAATTTCCCACCATAAAATCTAGGGGTGTTCAAATTTATCAGAACAAGAAGTTGACAAAATAATCCATCATAAAGTTAATCCATTATTTCTTCATTATTTCAATGATTTTAGACAGTGATCAAATTTATTAGAAAGAAAAAGCGGCCCATTTAATTTTTCCCAACTTGGAGTGATTGAATTTTAAA
Source organism: Hanleya hanleyi (assembly GCA_036873755.1). NCBI lineage: Eukaryota > Metazoa > Mollusca > Polyplacophora > Lepidopleurida > Hanleyidae > Hanleya > Hanleya hanleyi. The sequence continues at coordinate 20,193 of JAVTVY010016954.1, read as the reverse complement.
AGGCGGATTACATTATCTGAGAAATTACCATAATGTGTCTTTGCTCTACATGTATGTTTATTGCAGAAAACTTCAATAATAAATGTGAGGATACTACAAGAATGCAAACTACTCTCCACAAATATACTGATATGATAAAACTACAGGCTTATAAAACCTGACAGAATACATGTACATTTCCAGTATTCATAGTATCATATTATAATATTGTTTTAAATAATAAAAAAATAGATGTCAGGAATAAAATTATTCTTGGTTCATTTTTTCCTTTCCCAAAATTCTGAATGGTTGCCTCTAGATATAAAATACAAAGATAACGTCCGGAATTCGTGTAAGCCTGAACATGGGCGCCACCAGGATTTCTTGAGCAGGTGGGTCATTTCCTCAATCTGATTAAATCAGACTTAATAACTGCTCCTCTATCGGTCATGTTACTAATTAAGATCTGGGACAGTCTGTATCTTAAATCTATCGCGCATGTCACTGTCAGACTGGCGACCAATCACAGTCCAACTTTAACGGGCGAATAGGTGCCTATCCGAGCAAATAATAATCTTTGGTGATTGCTCATGGAAAGCAAGAACTTCATCAGCCGCCTGGGTTGGATTTTTCTGGGACTCGTTTACTACAGAAATAATCGGATAGGCACCTATTCGCCCATTGAAGTTGGATTGTGATTGGTCGCCAGTCTGACATGCGGGACAGATTTAAGATATAGACTGTCCCAGATCTTAATTAGTGACACGTCCGACAGAGGAGCGGTTATTAAGTCTGATTTTAATCAGATTGTCATTTCCTATGCTTACTTATTAGATACTGTCCTACATGCACAAAGGACATACAGAGGAAAAATAGATGATTTTATAGATGAATGGAAAGTACTGGTAATTCTTACAAGACAGAAGAACACTATACCGAAAGTAAGCCTACTTCTCATGGTTTCCATGGTTTCTGAGCAATGCAATTTTCATCAATTCTGATTTCATGTGAGTATATTTAATGAGAATTTCTTATACCTACAGGTACATGTACATGTAGAATAAAATTACTGTACAACATAATAGAAGTTATAATAATAATAATGAAAGTTACCATAATGAGAGTTATATTTTATTATGTCTTACCTGTGGATTAACTGGGAAGATGTTGTCTACAAGCCTCTTGTACCGAGGTTTGATAGCACTGCAGCATCCACAGCATCCTACAATATGCATAATATTATACACGATCAAATTTGTGTAACAGAATTTGTATCCGAGACCTCACCGATATAATCAGCGCTAAACTTTAAATCTCACAGCAGTGAAACTTTGCACAGTACCTGAACTTATTTTGGGTAGGCTATAGATTAACACATACAAATACCCAAAATTTAGATCAGTTTGACGCTGGATTCGGGGTTCTTATTCTTAACTGGTTTAGCCCGATTGAAATTCCCATCGACTAAAATTAGGTAAAAAAAATAAATAAACATGAAATATTTTTTGTTTTCATTTTTCTGTTTTCAATATTTTCCTCGTATCAAGAAGTCCTAACAAATGGGTGAATTTCCATGACCATACTCCAAGCAATTGGGAAGTGATCATCAAAAGAGGTGAGAAAATTTGATTAATCAGGTTTTCGAGTATACATGTAAATCCCCCAGAAATAGCTCTAAACCCAACTTTTTTTACTCTTCTTAGTTGTTCATAGTCCGAGCTTCCTCCGACCCCTGGCAATGCAACAACAGATAAGATATTATAGATTGTCTTTGGCTGGGTTCATAGAATGATCTGGTACCCTTGTCTCAGTAAACTAGAGCCATCAGAAGATGGTGTATCCCCCCAACCCCCATGTCGGTGAATTGGAGTGTCGGTGAATTGGGAAGGAGAAAAAGAGCTGTTTCTGTGTTTGAGGAATGAGTGATGTGGAATGTAATATTATGTACCGTAATCTCATATTCACATAACAGCCATAATGAATTCTGGGTTAGTTTATTTGAATTCATTATGTTACTGCACAAACATAACGTCCTCCCTGCTCGACTTCATAGCCACGTGTTGCTTTGCGGAAGCTCGAGACTCTCGGTGAGAGGTTTACCAAAAATGCAAACTACACACGTGTTCGGCAAGATATACGCTCATCAGTTGCCAAGACATGTACGATCCAAGTCCCATAACATGCTTTTGACACACACACATACTTTGAAATATTCCTTTTCGGTGTCCAGAGTTTAAACTAAAATCAATTCGGACATACCGGAATCGATTGCCCTTCTTAGACATGTTAGAGCGTACATAGCCTTGGCAACTGATGAGCGAATATCTTGCCGAACACGTGTGCAGTTTGCGGTTTTTTCGTAAACCTCTCGCCGAGAGTCTCGGGCTTCCGCAAAGTAATACGTGGCTATGAAGTCGATCAGGGAGGATGTTATGTTTGTCCTGAGAAACAACAACAACCCAGAGTCACTTATTTTTTCCTACCCTTTGTGCCTTCGTGAGGAGTTTGTGTGTGTACACTAATGAAGTTGATGGTATAATTAAGGTACGTTTTTAAATACATGTAGCTATTTCAGTCAAATTACATGAAATTGAATTTGTTGTTGGGTCGCACGCTATAGCTTCGTTTCTCCAAACCAATGACGTGATCACCAACTGGTCACCTAGACAAGTAACATGCCTCTGACTGTAGGACGTCAGAGACATGGAGTGCAATCTCCCATGTCTCATTCGGGGAGATAAACAACGTCGGAAACAGATCAGAAAATTACATTCACTCACCCCAACCCCCACTATCGTAACATATGGTCGTATCAGGTTCGAATGCCACACATATTAGTACCGGCAGTTACAAAAACTTAGCTGCACTCGAAATAGGCAAAGAACAAAATGAATCGAGAGCCACGAAGAATGTTGCCATGTCATCTTCTTGTCTCCTTCATGTCTCTGACAAGGTACAAGTCTTTTCACACAATGACAAAATTTAAGGTCACAAACCTCCATTGAAGTCTCTGGGTGTAAGATTATACAGGACTTGACTTCCGGCAAACATTGATTGGCCAATATACCGGACTGGGCCAAAAGGTCTGTGACATATTTTAAAATTTAATCGTGAAAATAATCTGGGCCAGTTTGACTGGCACCTCTGAAATTTGCCGTAATGGTGTCGGGCTGGATGACCCTATTTCTGGCGGTCTTATCTCGAAAAAATGGTGGGGACTGTATGCTGAATTTTCCATCTGTTTGAGCAGAAAGGCCAGGCTACCTGGTGTTGTCATTGTTATGGATCATCTGTGGCAGCGAATATTAGGGAAAATAGTTTTCTCAAGATGTGCTCGGCCAATATACTACATATTAAGTAAGGCGAATATTTAGTGGCTTGTGACCTTAAATTTTGTCGTTGTGTGAAAGACTTGTACCTTGTCAGCGACCTTGAGGAGACAGGAAGATGACATGGCAGCATTTCTCGTGGCTCTTAATTCATTTTGTTCTCTGCCCATTTCGAGTGCAAGTAAGTGTTTGTAACTACTAATATTTGTGGCATTCGAACCCGATACACCCATATGTTAGGATAGTGGGGGTTGGGGCAAGTGTATGAAATTTTCTGGTCTGTTTCCGACGTTGTTTATCTCCCTGAACATGCCGAATGGGACATGGGAGATCGCACTCTATGCCTCTGACGTCCTACAGTCAGAGGCATGTTACTTGTCTAATGGTCACACCAAGTGGATGACCCCAAGCAGCATGACTTTTGTACCATGTCTGTAAGGGGTAGCCAAGTTGGCATGGCTTCGTTCATTCCTTTACTACGCCATGATGGCTCTCAATGAACTTGCATGTAAGCTCCAGGATCACACGGCTCTGTGGGTCTTTCGGCTCTATCCGGCAATAAAACAACCCCTTCCAGCTCTCTGTCCATTTGTTTTTTCGAGTTCGGCAAAGAGTTTGATTGCTGTGAAGAGCTCATCCGTCTGCAATCAGTCTTCAAACATCAACGGTTGGTTGAATTCTCCGCCATTATCTTCGTACGGCCGGTCACGTGTGCACGATACGTTGCTGATCACATGACACGTACGAAGATAATAGCGGAGAATTCAACCGACCGTTGATTTTTGAAGACTGATTGCAGATGGATGAGCTCTTCACGGCAATCAAACTCTTTGCCAAACTCGAAAAAACAAATGGACAGAGAGCTGGGAGGGGTTGTTTTATTGCCGGATAGAGCCGAACGACCCACGGAGCCGTGTGATCTCGGAGTTTACATGTAAGTTCATTGAGAGGCATCATGGCGTAGTAAAGGAATGAACGAAGCCATGTCAACTTGGCTATGTAAGGGGAAGATTAATTTCCTCTACATGATGGCTGTACATGGATAGTCACACATGTCCAGCTAAGCATCGCTATATGGCCAAAATAGTGCTGAACACGACGTTAAACTCCAACTCACTCACCTCAACAACTTGAACAAGGACTCGGTTACCCTAATTTTCCCGTTTAGGGGACCTATTTCAGGTTACAGTACCATAGGAGATTTTAGGTAACCCCTAATAGGTTTCCATAGAAAATATTACAGCACAGGCCTGAAAGTTGTGTGTCCCAACCAATCTATCCGAGAAGGCTGTATCAGCTACAGCCTTCTCAACCTCGCCACCAGGGGTCGCTCTCCGCTGGACAATTGGCCGCTCCGATGAACCCCTGGGACGACGCTCACTGAAAATTGGTCCCATAATACATTGAAAAATTCGTTCACGTGTCCTCTTCCGGTTCCATTGGAACGTATCCAATTCTTTATGAAACGTCAGTCATGAGTCACTTGCATGGCCAGCCTGTCATAACGTCATGACGTCAGAATAGAAAATGTTTCGCAAGAAAGCATGAAGAGTTCTGGTAGGTTACGTCATCTTTCAGACGCGCTCGTAACATCCATGACGTCGGGACGTCGGCTTAATCTCCACAGATACGCTCTCGTTATGTTCTAAATTCTAGGGTTTTGTGTGCTATCCAATGACCGATCGTACTGCTGAGCGCCGTCCCAGAGCCTAGTAGGGAGGACAGGACCGGATGGCTCTGGTTTCGAGATTGCAGCCTTCTCGGATAGATTGGTTGGGACACACAAAAACACTGAAACTGCACAACAGCGTTAAGATTACCGGGGGACCATTCTCCGACATCATTATACTTTGGGAATGCTACAACTAACAGGTTTAGATAAGCTAAGTGATCCCACAACTCACCAGACATAGCTTATGTTAGGAGTGATATGCGGATAATAAACTGCTTAAATCAGAGCATATTGTCAATAAATCCACATTTTTCCGACTGTCAATCTCCCCGAAAAATAGCAGCCACAGCGCCCCTTTGGTAATCAGGGTTATCTCCCTTGATCAACACACTGGCCTATGCATCTGCGCACACTTCCACGGTCTTCATCCAAACAGATTTCTACCAGTTTAATCGACCGGTTCGAGGAGCGATAAATTGTTAGACGTTTGAAAGTAGCATGCCCGTTGAAGGCAAAATAATAGGTCAAGCACCAAAAAGTTCTGTAAAACCAATAGTTCAGTGTACCCGTAAGAGTGCAAATTAAAGCTTGTCTTTTAGTTATTTATAAATTTGGGACACATGACTGCTATGCCGATTAGGAATATCGGGTTTACGTTCGAAGACGTCTATTTTCGGGCATATCTGACTGTATACATTACCAGCTGTGTTTGTCGCATTAATTATGGCTTATTGTCCAAGGAACAAAACTAATTAAGCCCCAAAGTCGTCATGTTTGATTGGGGAAATAATTTCAATCAAAATCACTATTCACTTTACAACGATCTCTACGATGAGTTTACGATATGCGTGTTTTCTGTGCTGAAGTTGACAACGATCTCTATAAACGCTAATAATGTTGCGATAGGCCTACTCTGGGAGATTTATAAGCTAAAACCAATGGGAAATCAATAAAGACAAAATCATATTAGTTGGAGAAAAGAACAATGTGCTATTCACACGCTCATACTTTTGATAAAAAGATACATTTACACAAATTATTTGAAATTGAGTTCCATTTTTGAAAAGGAGATGGTAGGCCTACGATAAGGCGACATTCTGGTCTATACGTGGTGCGGTTGAAATCGGAAAAACTAAAATGTCGTAAAAGTAATTGTGTTTTAATGTAAGGGTAAGAAAAATATATGTACAGGTACACAATATTTGAAAGTTCTAGCTCGATTACGTTATGATTTTTCGACCTGAAACGCTCGCAGCATATGCTGTTTGGTGAAAAAAAGGGTCTAAATTGAGTCATTCAAACACCCATTTAGACATGGAGAACCTCTTCGACCAAAATGATTTCCCAGCAGTAGAATAATAATGCCACTGCACATCACCAGGTTAAATGGCGTTTATAGGTCCGAGGGGTCCTTCGAGTCTAAAAGTGTGTTTGAATGTATAGATTTAGCAAATGCTACAGGTTTCATTTTCATGTCATAACTACAGTCATAACGCAGTCGAGCTAGAACTTTCACATACTGTGTACAAATATTTTCTCTTGTCGTTGCATTAAAACACAATTATTTTTAAGACATTTCAGTTTTTCGATTTCAACCGCACCATTTAAAGCCAAAATGCCGCCTTATCGTACCATCTCGTATTCAAAAATGGAATTCAATTTTAAATCGCTCTTATTCGTATTTATAACCAATTCTTTACCGAAAACTACAAAAAGAATTTAGGCTTGATAACTTCAACAAAAAGGGCCACTTTCCCAATGTATGGAAATGTAGCTGTTCAGCGAGCGTATAGAGCACCACATATACTTGTTTAGAAACAAGTAGCGACAGCCGCATAGAAACAAGGAGTGAATAGAATCACGCCCGCAAAACAAGAGTTTTGGGGGGTGTGGGCGGTGGTATTAGGGTGAAGTGTCGAAGTATGGGGTCTCTATATATAACTCCATGCTTATATAAATCAACATATGTTGATTTATATAAAGCATGGGGTTATATATAGAGACTCCATATTTCGACACTTCACCCTAATACCACCGCCCACACCCCCCAAAACTCTTGTTTTGCGGGCCTGTGATAGGATTTAACGTCGATTTCAGTAGTATAGTAAGTGGGAACTCTACCTCTTGAGCGCCGATCGGGAACCCTCCAAATTACGGTAAGGGAGGTAACTCCAGCTCAAGGTGACATGCTGGAGTGTGAACATGATAGGACATGTACTGAAGTCACTTCCGGTCTGCGTGAATCGGGCGTGCGTATTCCTCCGCGGTGATGCGGTCTGGTGGTGATGCGGTCTGCCTCCGCGGACAAAAAGTAGTCCCTTGACGGACATTACCGAAAAGACACGGACTTTACCGAAAAGACACGGACTTTACCGAAAAGACACGGACTTTACCGAAAAGACACGGACTTTACCGAAAAGACACGGACTTTACTGAAAAGACACGAAGGTGGACGACATTGTGGAAAACCCCCACAATGTCGTACACGGAGGTCACCGAAAACACGCGAATGTCAGAAAAACGTATAAAAGTGGAAATGTTCAGGGCATTGCTGCATTCATCGGCCTATCTACGGTTGCAGAGCCATGACGGAGACCGAGCCCTATGCCACTCGCATTTTACAGCATGCGGCCGTGGTTAATTCATTCACGGGTTACCGAGCGGTGGTTCGGTCCATGTTTGCAGATGGTGACGACAACGAGGGGCGACGCCAGATCCTGAAAGAGTTCACAGAAGCGGTCCTCGACAGAGTGCACTCGATGGAGAGGTGTGCTATCACTCACTAATATTGGACTATGACAGCCATCCTTGATGCCCGGGCTATGGACCACGAGCGCTCACGCCGGAACCAGCGACGGCTGGTTGGCCTAGTCATGGTCTGTGCCCTATTGACCCTGGCGCTGCGGCGATGACAGTGGGACCTCACCAAAAAATACGAGACAGTCAGAGTGTGCGTCATTCACCCTTCGTCATTGGGTCAACCATGTCACCGAGGGACCTGACTATAAATACGAGAGACAGTCTGCGTGTGTGTCATTCATCCTTCGTGATTGGGTCAAGCATGTCACCAGTCCTACGAGCCATCCTGCCCCTTACACCCCAGGTGGGGTTACACGTCTATGAAGATAAAGTTACCATCGCGGAAGATCGGGATGTCTGTGGGTGGGGTTCGGAGTACACATCCACTACGGTTACCATACACCGTGATGGCTGGACCAAATTTAAACGGGTGTTGAGCGGTGAGCTCGACGGAAACCTCATTCACCTCGAGAACGCCAACTACGTACACCGTGGACCCTTCTTTGCCCGTGTGGGGCGTTACCACGATCCTACGCAAAGCTTCACTCTAGACCCTGACCTGTGGACAGCCTTGGAGAAAGTGGTGCCTATTGTGGACCAGCTGTTTACACCGGACGAGCGGTCATCAGACCAGTTGGGGTGGGCTCGTGCTATTGAGCACGCGCTGGCTGAACCCAATGAACAACTGTCTAGTAATGAACCAGACGACGAGGCTATAGACTATCCGGCTGAACTCAGTCAACCAACACAACGGTGGTAGAAACTTCGACCTCGTTATAAATAGGCGATACTCTCTGGGTCCATCATCATTTTGTCACCATGAAGCGCTGGGAGAAGGTGTTGGATAACTTATACTACAGTCCCGACAGTCCGGCGGCCTATAGTGCCTTGTCGGCTCTCTATCGAGCGGCCAAACCCCAGGGGATACAACGTGCCCAAGTCCGAGATTGGTTAAAAATACAAGACACCTATACCTTACATCGAGCTGTCCGTCGCCATTTTCTACGGAACCGGGTCATCGTGTGAGGAATAGATGCTCAGTGGCAAGCGGATTTGGTCGATATGAGCGCCTTTGCCAAACACAACGATGGGAATCGGTATATCTTGACGTGCATCGATATCCTATCGAAGTATGCGTGGGTGGTACCCATCCGTACGAAAACGGGGGCGAATCTCATAGCGGCGTTCAAAGACATCTTCAAGACCGGGCGCAAACCTTTGTATTTGCAAACCGACGAAGGCATGGAATTCCTCAACAGACCGTTCCAAGCCTTTCTCAAGAAACAGAAGGTCTTCTTCTTCCATACGTACAACGAGACCAAGGCTTCCGTGGTGGAAAGGTTCAACAGGACATTCAAAGGCCGTATGTATAAATATTTCACCTATAAGAATACAAGGCGGTACATCGATGTTCTCCCGAAACTTGTCAGTGGTTACAATCGAGCCTATCACCGGAGTATAGAGAGAGCCCCCATTACCGTGACCCAACGCAATGAAGCCCAAGTCCGGCGTGTCTTGTACCCCATACAATCGCAACGAGCACCAAAGGAGATGTTCAAGTTCGGGGACCCTGTACGGATCAGTAAAGTCAAGGGCAAGTTCGAGAAAAGTTACTTGCCCAACTGGAGCGATGAGCACTTCCTGATTAAACGGCGCCTACCCCGACAGCGGCGAGTCTATGAACTGGTAGATCTTCAAGGGGAACCGTTGCTAGGCACGTTTTACGAGATGGAATTACAGCCTGTCGTAAAAACACAGCAAGACTACTACACGGTGGAGCAGGTTTTGAAAACGGAACGTCGACGTGGCAAACTATTTCATTTCGTGAAATGGCAAGGCTGGCCCAGTTCCTTCAATTCCTGGGTCGCAGCCAACCAGGTGAAACGACTATAAAGCCAGACACCACTACCGTCATCCTTCATTCCACGTTCGATCATGAACACGGTGCAACCGTCTCTGAACACAGCGTCTCCCAAAACGCGCAAAGCGCAAGTGGGCTTTGTGGTGATATTGCTAACCCTGCTGAGTGTGTTGTACGGAGGTGTGTTTTACGACGTAGCCTATGTCAGCACGTTACTTAACCAATTGAGAACACCAGCCATCAGTGAAACCGGTCTACAGAGAGCACCAATCAACCCCGTATCGAGTCCAGTCATCACCACACCCCGTGTACAAGCCACAACGAGCTCCACACCAAGTATACAGTCAACATCTACACCAAGTACACCTACTACGTCTGAAAACCCAACGGATTTAATCCCTCACAGTGAACAGACAACGACGACCAACGTTGTACCCACCACCATCATCACTCGCAGTGAACAGACAACGACGACCGACGTTGTACCCACCACTCCAGTTCACTCGTATCAAATTTACAAGAGCGGGTTACCACGACAGCGGATACACCTCCAACCATGGACTCCCGTTGGCAGCATCCCTTCACTTGCGTCATCGCAGGACCGACGGGCTCCGCCAAAACGCACTTCGTCAGGAAGCTCCTCGAACACGCCGACAGCATGATCATCCACCCATTGCCCGAGTCGTGTGGTGTTACGGAGAATGGCAGGCAGCGTATGCAGCAATGCCCCACATCACGTTCGTGGAAGGCCTACCCAACCTGGCCGATTTGGAACCCGACACCTTGGTGGTTCTGGATGATCTCATGGCGGAGACGGACAGTCGGGTCACCCAACTCTTTACCAAAGGCAGCCATCATCGACGGCTCAGCATCATCTACATTGTGCAGAATCTCTTCAGTAAAAACAAAGAACATCGGAACATCAGCTTAAATGCCCACTACATGGTGGTCTTCAAAAACCCGAGAGATACCACTCAACTGCTGCACCTGGCGAGACAGATGTACCCTGGACGCACTGCGTTTGCGTTGGAAGCCTTTAAAGATGCGACAACCCCTCAGCACGGGTATATGCTCTTCGACCTCAAGCAAGCCACCCCCGATCACCTTCGACTACGCACCGGCATCTTTCCCGGAGAGGCCCATCACGTGTACATGCAAAAATAATGTAAACACACCCACAGTGGCTCCCCCAGCTGGGGTGTGTGTGTTTTGAGGCTTGAAAGAATGAATACCACATCATGGTTGAGTTTGTCTCTGTTCTCTGAGTTGTGGGTTCTGGCATTAGTTGTACATGATGTCTGCGCGAGTACGGAAGCACGCCCCGACGCTCCGTGTATTGAAGACGGCCCCACCCGAGTTGGTTCGAACCATTGTACGCGGTGCGGACCCTGACCTTGTACGCTGTCTGTGCGAGATCGGGTGCAATCTGTTAAAAGGCAACGTACCACTGACTCCGGCTCAGAAGACCAAGTTGACCAAGCATAAGACAGGTCTCCGAACCTTAGTCCAGAAGCAAGTCTCTCAAACACAAAAGAAAAAGGTGTTACAGAAAGGCGGCTTTCTCGATTACAACGCACACAACGACAAGGCCTGTCTCACGCTCAGCCCCAACGTGAGTGTCGAACTCAGTCCTCCCGTACAGCAAATGTTGGGTCTCGATCTACGGGGGTACGCTGGCCCCACCGGCGAGAGAGCCCACATCCCGATGGACATGCGTGGTGGTATGTATGGCCTGTACATCTACTCGGACGTGGTCGATGCACACATTGTCGGCGACAGCAACGTACCTCTACTGCGCGTCTGCCCGGTGAAAGGCAAGAATGGAGCTCAAGTCACCCACAGTTTCAGGCATATCTTAAAGATTTTTTTTTTTCTTAAAGATGGCTTTCATCCTTGCCGAGTCGTGTCCTTCTACCAACAGTGAATTTGATTTATGGACCGTCCCACCTACTCAGACCAGTGCCGAAGAGGGCCAATGGGTGGAACATCTGCCCCTTTCCAGCATTACAGCCACAGGCCCCATTGAATTCACCATCACCAACGCAGATACGACCTACCTGGATTTAGCCCATACGTACCTATATGTGAAAGCTAAAATCACCAATAAAGATGGGTGCCTAGTACCCGTCCATTGGTTCTTTTATCTCTTTTATCGATCGCTCATTGGCTCTTTTTTCTCGACCGCTGATTGGTCCAAATGGACCTGCCCATCCTTCCCAGGTTAATTTACAATCCCCTTTTTGGGGTTCAAGCTCTGTATATCGATGCCGCAACATTGTCGCCGAACCTTGCCGAAAGGGGGACCTTTTGACCACGATGTGACGTTTTGTCCCGCGCGCGCACTGCCGGTGATGCCGCGCGCGTCCGGATAACGCGCGCGCGCTGCGTGCTGGGTTTGGCCGGGCCAGGGTGCGGGTCGGGAAAGTTGGAGGTAGTGTTTGAGCATTCTGAAAAACCGGAAGTGACGTCACACACTTGCGCAGACCCACCAAACCACGTGAATGTTAGTCCAGGTGGATGCTCCCCCACCTATGATTCACATGGATACCTCACTCGACACAATAGGCCCATGAGGGGCCCACATAGACCACAAAAACGTCTATTTTCATACCCTTTGGCTCCCGCGCATGCGCAGGATGACCCTATTTCTACCCCACATCCACGCCATCAGATGCTCCATTACATAGGCTTCACATGGATACCTCACACGACCCATTCGAACCGTAAATAGCCCATCTCTAACCCAAACACACCCACACACCCCCCCAAAAATGCCTGCTTTCTATACTACGGCCAGGCTGCGCATGCGCAGAATGACCCTATTTCTACCTCACATCCACGCCATCAGATGCTCCATTACATAGGCTTCACATTGATACCTCACACGAACCATTCGAACCGTGAATAGCCCATCTCTAACCCAAACACACCCACACACACCTCCAAAAATGCCTGCTTTCTATACTACGGCCAGGCTGCGCATGCGCAGAGTATTGACAACGTACGAACCATTAGTGTAGTCAAGTGCTCCTGCATGAGAGCTTCAAAATAAGACCTCATACGACACCATTGGACCACCAGGGACTCACCTAGACTCCAACACGTCCACCCAGTATGGATTTATACATACATTGGGCTTACATCCCAGTATATGGGTCTATATGGGGCTATAGACAGACCTCGAACTTTTTCAAAAATTTCACCGTTTCGTGCCGGGACACTTCCTATCATGTTTGCCTTGACGAGACTAAGAAAACAAATCCAAACAACCATACCGCAAATGTCTAGAAGTAGGTTTCCCAGTGGGACAAACATTGGTCCTATACCCCCATAACCCGTATATGGGTCTATATGGGGCTATAGACAGACCTCGAACATTTTAAAAAAAATTCACCGTTTCGTGCCGGGACACTTCCTATCATGTTTGTCTTGACGAGACTAAGAAAACAAATCCAAACAACCATACCGCAAATGTATAGAAGTAGGTTTCCCAGTGGGACAAACATTGGTCCTATACCCCCATAACCCGTATATGGGTCTCCCTGAACTTTTTCCAAAAATTTCACCGTTTCGTGCCGGGACACTTCCTATCATGTTTGTCTTGACGAGACTAAGAAAACAAATCCAAACAACCATACCGCAAATGTATAGAAGTAGGTTTCCCAGTGGCACAAACATTGGTCCTATACCCCCATAACCCGTATATGGGTCTATATGAGGCTATAGACAGACCTCGAACTTTTTCCAAAAATTTCAACGATTCGTGCCGCGACACTTTATATCATGTTTGTCTTGACGAGACTAAGAAAACAAATCCAAACAACCATACCGCAAATGTCGAGAAGTAGGTTTCCCAGGATGGTCCTATACCCCCCATACCCCATATAGGCATTTTCCCGTAATTTAGGATAAAGTCCGTGTTCCGTATTTTATCAGGAAAATTTTTACATACATCCACCCTGGAACTAGGGGGAGATAACTCTATTGATAGGCAAGCCCCGTTAAGCCCGGCAACCTATATACCCCCCATACCCCATATAGGCATTTTCCCGGATTTTTCGATAAAGTCCGTGTTCCGTATTTTTTCAGGAAAAATTTTACATGCACCCACCCATGCTTGAAATATACTTCACTTTGATACCTCACTCGACCCAATCGGACCAATAGGGACCCCTCTCGGTCCCAAAACGTTATTCCCCATATAGATTAACATGGGATGAGACCCTCCAAGCCTACCGTTGGGACCCTCCAAGCTTACCGTTGGGACCCTCCAAGCTTACCGTTGGGATCCTCCAAGCCTACCCTTGGGACCCTCATTTTTGGCACCGTGCCATACGAAGGGGACCGATTCTCAAACCGGAGATCCCCGAGAAGTTGCGAATGCCTCAAGCCTACCGTTGGGACCCTCCAAGCCTACCCTTGGGACCCACATTTTTGGCACCGTGCCATACGAAGGGGACCGATTCTCAAACCGGAGATCCCCGAGAAGTTGCGAATGCCACATTTTTGGCACCGTGCCAGGAGCCAGCCGCTATAAAAGGGGCAGAATTCCGATGTCTGTATTCATTTTCTCAAAGTCCGGGCGAAGCCCTGTTGCACAACAATACGAGTTCCAAATCACCAAATACAAACCGCTGATGAGGGAATTTTTATCACAGATCCCGACGACCCGCCTATACAAGTATTACCGGCACAACCAGCTGTGCGTACCATCTATCAACGACAATGGAATACCATACGCCATTGTTTTCATCGGCATCGCCCGATATTGGACTTATATAATTTCCGGTTGGAAGAAAACATCCGTGTACGTAGCTACGTGGAAGCCATCTTCAACGACCAAGATACAGCCTTCAAGTTAAATCTCACTTTTGGATACATTCTTCGCCATAAAGAGACAGACCAGCTCCGTTATTATTATCCCAGCAATAATACCCGGGTGTTTGACCAGCCTTTCACCATTATCCATCGACCGTCCCTGGACACGGTACTGGAAAAATTAGAAAGCTTGGATAGTTTGGAATGGGTACGACAACAACGACAAAACACAAAATGGCAAGTGGAGATGACAACCAATGTTACGTTTTACGTCACTAAAATGATCGATCACCCTATCGGCGCTCCCATTCATCTCCCGGACTGGTTGAAACACAGAGAAGGCATGCACGCCTTAGTAGGTGGCGACCATGGACCGTATACCGATCGGAAATGTTTATTCCGATGCTTGGCTATTCATCTCAACAAACGTCCACCCAGGAAATGTGATAAATTGGCCAACCAGTATTGGGAAAAATACTTAGGTGAAAGGAACATGAAATATCAGGACTTTCGCGGGGTCCCGTTATCGCAGCTGGATGTTGTGGAAAATTTGTTTGACGTGAATATCGTCGTATACAAGTTAGAGCAACACGTGGATGTCGACAATGACGCCCCACAACTCACCGCCCGACTCGTACATCGTTCCCCGGGGAAATACGACACAACCATGACATTGAATTTGTACGAAACGGACACTGGCGGGCATTTCTCGTACATCACGAACATCAACAGGTATGCCCAGTCATACATCATAGTAAATGCCAACGCGTGTTTGACCAGTCTTGGCACCTACATCGGCACGAGAAAATTTGTGACCAGACCACCAAACGGAAATTCCCCGGCGGGGTATTCCACAACACTCCGACCATCTTTGAAGACCTGGCAGATGAGGGTATCGATGTGCCCATGGACCACCGTTATTTCCCGTACAGAGCGTGCTATGATTTTGAAGCCCTATTAGAACCCATGGAAAAGGTATCGGCTGAAACTCAATGGACCCAGCATCACATTCCTTTGAGTGTGAGTATTCACACCAACGTACCCGGTTACGACACGGCTCCGGTGTGTTTCGTATCTAACGGGGACCCCCATGAACTGATTACACGAATGATGAACTACCTTGAAACCCTCAGTCAAGTCAGTGCGGCACATCTCGCGTCGACTATCTACTGTGATGTATTAGCGGCACCTGATGCGCGTATTCCAACATTGGATGGGGAGGACGATACCGATGACGAAGACGAAAGTGAGGAACGCAAACCACCGAAACCCTATGCGCAGAAACTGAAACTGCGTTTATTGGAATACATGAACCAATTACCCGTCCTTGGATTTAACTCGGGCCGATATGATTTGAACTTAATCAAAGAATTCTTGTACCCGTACCCGCACCTCGCTAAAGCTGGGAATGTGAAATTCATTATTAAGAAGACAAACAACCACGTCGCTCTATCCACAACTTCACTCCGATTCTTAGATGTACGTAATTACCTGGCGCCGAATTACAGCTATGAACAATGGGTGAAAGCGTACGACTGCGCGGAGAGGAAATGTTGCTTTCCCTACAACTACATGACGAGTCTCGAGCGTCTGGACGAAACCCAGTTACCACCCCAGGAGGCCTTTTACAACGATCTCAAAGGAGAAGCATTATCTACCACCCTGTATACCGAACTGCAACAGGTGTGGGTCCGTGAAGGAATGCAAACTCCCCGGGATTTTCTCGTCTATTACAACAATTTGGATGTCATCCCTTTTCTGGAAGCTACCGACAAAATGTCCGCCTTCTACCGAGATATGGGTGTCGACGTATTCAAAGACTGTGTTAGCATTCCCGGTCTGACCCTGCGGTATCTGTTCCAGGATTTACCCACGTTCTTCGCTCTCGTCGATCAGAAAGACGCCGACATGTTTGACTGTTTGAAGGGAAATATCGTAGGCGGCCCCAGTATTATATTCCATCGGTACCATGAGAAACAGCTGACCCATATCCGAGGAGAACAATTGTGTGAGAAAATAATAGGATTCGACGCCAATGCCCTCTACCTATCGTGTTTGAGTAAACCCATGCAGGCCGGTCATTATACGCGGTGGCTCCCTGAGGGTCGAGAATTCAAAGCTCAACGATCTACGAAACATCAAGCAGAACAATGGCTGGATTGGGAAAGTCAGCGACGAGGCGTCACTATCCGTCACCAAGGCAACCACACGGAAAAGCGAATTGGAGATCGGCGCCTTCCCGTGGACGGATTTGCTATCCTCAATACAGTACCGACCGTGTTTCAATTTCACGGCTGTTATTGGCACGGTCATGAGTGTTCGTTCGCGGGAGGGCGCTATAACGAGCGCCGTGGACTGACCCCGGCCGCCTTACGTGAAGAAGTACAGCAGAATCGAGATTACATTTGTGGACTGGGCTATGCCTATGAACAGCTATGGAAATGTGAATTCCACCACATGCAACGTCGTCAACCTGAGTTATACTCGTTCTTACACGCTCACGACCGACTACTGGATTATCGGACTGTTATCACCATGACCGACATCCTACGCACTGTTGAGACGGGAGACCTCTATGGATTCGTGGAATGTGATCTGCACGTCCCTGACCACTTGAAAGACACGTTTGGCGAATGTCCGCCCATCTTCAAAAACACCGAGGTGAGTCGAGATGATATCGGAGCCCATATGCGCGCTTACGCTGAAGAACACGACTACCTAACGCGACAACGGCGTATGTTGATCGGCAGCATGTTTGGCGAAAAAATCTTGCTCGGTATCCCTCTGCTTCAGTGGTATATGAGGCACGGACTGGAAATTACGAAAATATACCAAGTCATAGAATTCACCCCCCAGGCTTGTTTTGAGAAGTTCGCGAACGACGTGACTGCCGCCCGTCGCCAAGGAGACGCCGACCCCAGTAAAGCCATCATCGGGGAAACGATGAAATTACTTGGGAACAGCGGATATAGAAAACGGTAACTAACCAGGACCGTCACGTGACCGTGAACATTTGTACCACGAAACAAGCCCGCAAACGCGTGAATTCGCCTCTATACCGACACATGGAGATGATTGACGACACCACCTACGAAGTGACGTCAGCCAAAAAGACCATCACATATAACCTGCCGCTCCAAATAAGATGTATGGTGTACCAGCTGGCCAAACTGCGAATGCTGGAATTCATATACGATTTCATGGGCGTGTATTTCCACCAATCAGACTGGCAATTGATAGAAATGGACACCGACTCAGCATACATGGCCGTTTCCAACCCGGACTGAGAGTCACTCGTCAAACCAGAATTACGTGCACAATATGAGGCGGAACGGGACCAGTGGCTACCCCGACGCGACCACTACACCTACGACAAGCGGACGCTCGGCCTGTTTAAACTAGAGTGGAGCGGTGATGCCATGATCGCCCTGTGTTCGAAAACTTACTTTTGTGACGGTGATGACAACAAATTCAGTTGTAAGGGAGTGAGTCGACGCGACTCCAACATCAACAAGGCCCTGTACCTGAATGTCCTCCAGAGCCAGGCCAGTGCGAGTGGCACTAACCGAGGTTTCCGTATCATCGACCACCAGATGCGCTCGTATACCCAGAAACGGGACGCCTTCACATACTTCTACCCCAAGCGCAAAGTCCTGCCCGATGGTGTGACTACAACCTATCTTGACATTTAGAGTGATAAATACGAACACTGCGAATATTCCACTGGACTAACGAACTGTTCTATAATTCAATTTTTATGGGTACCAAACGCCTTTGATAAGACAGTTATATGTTCTATGAGTACTGATGATATTGCACCGGACTAACGAATTAACTGTTGTATATAGGTTCAATAATTCAATTCAATTTTATGGGTACCAACCGCCTTTGATAAGGCAAATTAACTGTTGTATATATGTTCTATGAGTACTGCGGCTATTGCACCGGCCTTGTTGGGCTGAATTAACTGCTGTGTATATGTTGTGTTTTCTGTTATAAAATGTGTGTTTCTTCCATACAACATTGTGAGTTTGGGTTATTTTGTATACCGTAGTTAGTCAGAGCTAATTTGATGGTATTGACCTTCATGACCGCTTTTATGGCCCCCTCGTTGCCCCCTGGTGTTCTACGGGGAGATAACTCCAGATTGTGAGCCGGTAGTGACCTTTTGACACGGATGTGACGTCATAGGCGTATCAGGCGATAACCCGCGCACTTCCGGCGATAACCCGCGCTGCGAGGATGTCACGTGACCGGATGTGACACATGCGCAGAATGACGATATTTGAACACCACGCCCACCCCATCAGATGCCCCTTCACGAATGCTTCACATTGATACCTCATACGACCCAATCGGCACAATAGGGACCCCTCTCGCCCCTGAAGATTGCCGGAGAATGCCGGAGAATTTGGGACTACTTTTTGTCCGCGGAGGCAGACCGCATCACCACCAGACCGCATCACCGCGGAGGAATACACACGCCCGATTCACGCAGACCGGAAGTGACGTCATACATGACGTCACACTTCAGTACATGTCCTATCATGTTCACACTCCTGCATGTCACCTTGAGCTGGAGTTACCTCCCTTACCGTAATTTGGAGGGTTCCCGATCGGCGCTCTTTTTCGGGCACCCCGAAAAAGAGGTAGAGTTTCCACTTACTATACTACTGATTTCAACAATATTTAGGCTATATCGCGACGAACCAACTAAGCACCATCCAGCCAAGTTGCGTTCCTGCTAATTCAATGAAGAAATCTTTGAAATCGCAAGGAACCAGACACCCTCCATCCACCCTATGAAACACGGAGGACAGCACACATGTCGCTTACATGTGTGACGCGTGAAAGTCCCGCTTATATGGATAGACACAGTCGAAGTCAAATGTTTGCCTTGTAGTCAATATTTATTTCACACTCTGATAATCAGTGGACGGATCGACAATTTAAACCTGTCGTAACCATGGATTAACCTGCTGTAACCAGGGTGGACCACCGTGAATCAACAGGCGTCAAATCGTCAGGCAAGACACCCCATGTTTACCGCTTGGCACAGAAGAACAATCACCAACGGGCGCTACTCTAAAAGGCATACACTATCAAGACATGCTCAAAGAGGAATAACTCCAAGGTGACTACTAGTGCCCTGTCACAATCACCCCCTCTAGAACTCTATCATGTCCTCATGATGACACAACAGTAAATCTATCTACAATATATTACAAACAATCGGGCATAGTTACATAAGGTAACCAGTTACATCATCCCTAACATAGCACTGAACGAGGTAACCCATATGGAATAGGATGTTGACCAGCATTTGTCCGTGTGGATCGTCGTAACGGTGTTAATCCTGTGGACGAAATATCCATGAATAAATCACTTGCAGAATCTGGAATATCAGCATAGTAAGCTCCAGCTGGACCAGCTTCGCCATACTCTCCAGGTTGGTATACTTCACCAGGTTGTTCCTCGACAATGTTGCGTTGGCTTGGCTCTTGGTATCACGATATGAGGGGGCTCCACAGGAGTGATCCCCGCACGCCCCACACGTTTTAGTCACCCGTACCATCCGCCAACTCAATAGTATATACACCATCGTGGTAATGCAACAACTTGAACACTTTCGAGAAGAATCTGTCCGCAATGTTACAGCGGCCGGTTGGATGCTGGCGCAGATAAACCTGCGTGCCCACCTTGACTGGGGAATCAGTCACCCTTTTGTTATGCCT